>CM044102.1:23074433-23126400 GCA_024174645.1 Lemna minuta | reverse complement strand
AAAGATGGGTTGTAAAATTATTTATCTTTAATTCATCACATTTAACCCTAATTTAAAGTATTTTGATATTATAATGACTTTTTCATAGAATGATAGATAAATACTCATAAATATGATAACATGCATAGGAATGAAATCATTTATGCCTTAATATGCATCAATAATCATGTATTATCATGTCTAATTAGCATGTTATCATTTATACATGCTGCTCAAGCCTCACATGTGCATTGAGACATCCAATGGGGCATTATTGTGTGGCATTGTTTCCACATCAGTAGGCCATAGAGGCACATTTGAAAAAAACCATAAAAAATGAAATTTAAGTCTTCTAAAAATTTAGAAAAATCCATAAAACTTAAAAAATTAATGTCTTTCAAAATACGAATCAGTTTTTATCCAATTTTGACTCATTATATTAAAAATTCTATTATCTACCATTCTGTGTGATTTAATTTAATAAATAACAAGAGAATGAAATGTTTGTTATTGAAATTTCTCTAGTTTGCTTTAGAAAAGTAAACTCAATCAAATTAAATATTATTTTAACATGAATTATGTTGTTACTCTCTTATTTTCCCAAATCGATTTATATAAACATTAAAATGTTACTCTCTTAATTTTCTTGTTGGGCGATTTAGTATTTCATCAAGTAAGAAAATTGATCTTGGCCAAACTCACAATATTGATCATAAATTGATCACTTTAGATCGTTTTAGGTGAAAAGATTCACAAAATTATATGAATATTGTGGCGACTATTGCAATACAAAGAAATAAGCATAAACATATGGTTTCACCCAAGCTCTACACCGATCGAGGATGTCTCATGTTTGACACAGGTGAAGTGAGGGAATACATTGATGGATATCCATTGTGCAAGCATTGTGGAAAACATGGATGTTGCTCTATAAGGTGCTGCCAAAAATGTTAGAAAACCGAGGAGTTTGCACATTTAAGTATTATGAAACCTACTTATATTTTTGCTTCTTCTTGCCTCTTCTCTACTTACTATCTTTTTAACTCATCTTTCATTTTTATTTCAGATGGTCATACTTGTAATGTAGTGGTAAAAAAAGCACTTCTAATCTGTACACCTTTTTACCCCTTTCAAATGTCCTTTATGTTCCCACTTTCATGTTAACCTTATTTCAAATAGTATCATTACATGTGTATTATTTTCTCAAATAACTTCTTTGGCTTGTTCTATGTCTTTCAGGGTTTGAGGAGGGGAAGATGATTTCACTTGGGCATGAAAATGGACAAGAAAATTACTAGCTTGTTCTAGATGTTCTATCAATGAAACTCATCTCATTGATAATTAGGTAGATTCCTCCCTACTTTGGCATAAATATCTTTGACATCATAAAACTCCCAAGCCCAATCAAGCTCTTCCTTGGACCACCATTTATTGTTTTCAATGTAAGTCATGTCAATTCCATCGCCAATAAATCAAAGCATCATGAAAAATAATTATAAGTTGATGTAATCAAGAAAACCCTCCTTCTCAAACTTTTAAAAAGTTAGGGGGGAAGAATATGAACGAAAAATTGAATAAAATATAAATGTATCATCACTAGAAAAAAAGGATGCAACAAAATTAGAAGAGAAAATATGGACTCTCAAGAAACACCAAATGCTAAGTAACCTTTGCATCAAGAGAGCGAAGGACTTCAAACTGGGATATGGAGAGAACTTCATTTATAAGCAAAGGAGGCCTCAGAGTATTTCACAAAGAGGAAGAATGGACCTCTCTTTTTCCCCATTCTCAGTCACAGTCCCCCATCTACGCATATAGCATCATCCCGTCTCCTTCCCAAGTGCGAAGCCATGTTTTCATGCCTAAAAATCCCCCAAATGAATGAGAAAAAAGTTAGGAAATTGATGGTCGCATAGAGCAATATTTCGTTATCGATGAAGTGGACGACACGCAAAATTTGGGGGGAAATACTGTGACATTGTCTATTTTACCTGATTTTTTCGTGAATCTTAGATTTCAGTTATAGTAATAGGTTCCTGATTTTTAGGATTAGCTTCCTCGGGTTTTCTCGAAAATCATCATTCTACTCGAGCATGCTTTCTGTGGCATTCGAGATACTCATAAGAATCGCGAGGCTCAATCCGGCGCCTCCATCGAGCAATTCTCCCTGTCATTATAAAGACCTAGAGGAAGCCTTGTCTTGAGAAAATACCTGTCAATCGGCGAGGAAAGAGGAAGACGAGTCCTGAGGCGACCAGGCAGCGTACAAGAAAAAGGCTCATATGTTTACACAGATCAATAAAAGTTAAAGAACACGATAGATCTACGCGATAGGTAACACCTATGTCCGATCAAAGCTACCCGATGAACTTAGCAATCGAGCTTTCACATCTACGCGAAAGAAAATACCAGTTAATTACCGCCATGAGCGAGGATGGCGTGGCAAACAAGAGAATGGTGGATAAATGCATACAATGAATGCACTTGAGGATACCAGAAGAGAAAAATGTCGCCCACCACTTTCTATCTACACGCTTCCATTAGACGGACGACGTTTTCGGGTCATCCGTGACAACCTTGCCCTTCATGGTGTCGGCGCTACGGCGGGCTTGGTGGTCGTAATCGACGACTTCGGCGTCGCGGGAGACGATAGAACGCGACTGCTGCACGATGGAACGGCCGATGGAGTTGATCCAGTCCTCCTTCTCCTTCTCGGTGTCGGCGACGAAGTACATCGTCCCGTCGCTCGTCGTTATCTCGAAGGCGAATTCGCGGCCGATCGCGTCCTCCGCTCCCTTGACCGTGAGGCAGGAGCCCACGGGGATGATTCCCCGGGGGCGAGAGGCGCGATTGACAATGCTATCCTTGAACCAGAAGAGCTTTCCTCGCTTCAGAACGAACCACCGCCGCCGCCACGTTTTGATGTACTCGCCCTGCTTGTTCAGCCATCCCGTCCGCTCGGGGCTGTGCCAGAACTCTACGTCGTCCACGGCGTCCGACCCAACTGACGTCAGCCCTCTCCACAGGCTCGCCATTCCGATGCCCTCAGCCCCTATCTGAGAATTGGGGAGCGAAAAAGTCTATTTTACTCCGTGGGAAGGGGGAAATTAAAGGTACCTTCTTAATAACTATATCTTTATGATTTTCATTCAAAATAACCCTAAAAGTGAATTTCTATGCCACAGCGTAGTCCTCTTTCTCCCAAAGGTTGACTCGTGTAGTCAGTGGATCCAAAGAGAGGAGCCAGACTCCTCCTCCTTGAAATCATAAGGGTACTTTAATTTGCCAATGAGTGTTTCCCTCCGAATGTGGGATCTCCTTTTTTTGTCTTTTGATTTCTTTCTAGCAGTGTTTCTCCTAGCAAGTAGACTTGTTAGTCGCTAGGAATGTCACTCTTGTGACGGAAGTTTTCTCGGGTGCTGATGTTCCTTAGACTCGTTTTCTTGTTGCATCCTACATCGCCTGACACTTCCTCCGAGATGCACCCTAGCAATTGGACTGTCCTAGTTTGCACATCTCATTTTTGGTATGCCTGTCATCCTTCCCATTTTTATCCTCTTCTCTTTTTTCTTGGTTTCTAAATAAAGAAAAATGGCATTCGTACTTGGAGGATAAATTGGTGATTACATTTAATGCATCTTGAATTAGTATTTCTAACTTCCAATCACTTGATCCAATTATCAAGTTCAACTATTGTCATATGACCAATACACTTTCTTTGAACATGCACTCACACTCTGATCCCCAGTCAGAGGTATGTCTTCTTATCTTGGTAGGAAATTCCTGCTAAAGCTCAAGGATGTCATCACCTTGAGCAACTTGACATGCCTTTTCTTGTGCATATGACACACGCTTAACGTTGTCACATCATGAAAAAATGGCGCATAGTATAGAGTTCCCTACCAATGAGGGAATAGGCCACACCATTTCACTGAAACGTCATAACAGTTCTCAACATTCTAGGTCAAGACACTAACCCATACAACGAGTCTAATCTTATTGCTTAGCGAATGATGCATCTTTTACTAAACCACCATCCCTAACAAGGGTGGCCATTGCAAATGATAAGATACACAGTACTCCAATACTCCCTCTTCAGCATGAGCTGATACTATGGGATTGCATGTGTCTAGATTAGTTAGTGGTCAGTTTCATGGCCTATTGATAAATATGCACCTCATTTCCACTTTCCTGGGCAAGGCAACCAAGGGAAAGGAAATTTCCCTCATTTCAACTGCCCAAAAAACTTCATTTATCTCATCATTTCTGCTCTCTAGAGTAGTGAAAAGGCTTGGAATACCTCATTTATCTTATGCTAGTAGAAGACATGGCTTGTAATTCCAAGAACAATTATATTGCCCAAATTTTCAATAGTAAAAGTTTCCAAATTAATCTCTACGGAAAAAACATGGAAATTTGTTTTTAAGAACTCAATGATTGGAAACTTAACCTACTAGTCCTCAACTTCTCCTTTTCAAAAAAAAGAGTATGGAACGGCTTCTAGGTTTTGGGTGTTTAGATGGATTTTTTAGGGTATGAGTTGATGGTAGGGACCTTGCATGTTTTGACAAGAAGGCATGAGTTTACTTTTCTAAGATTAAAGCGTCTCATAGAAACAAAGTGAGTCACATATTCCTGTCTATGATAGGTCATGGAGGTGACCATTTCCTAAAGTTTTAGGACTTTGAAGAACTTCATAGCCACGGTTTGGTTGATATCAATAAAACATCACATGAACGAGTTGTTGAGATTTTTTCGTTTATACAACTTCCAAATTTCATTATTTTTACAATGTCATTTAGTCAATTTTAATTCTTATAAGAACATGGCTTATGTGTATTTCTCTATCATTCCATGAAGAAGTAAGTATAATCTCAAAAACACTTTAAATTAGGGTTAACTATGATGATTTAAAAGTTAAATGATTAATAACCCATCTTTACTTGAGATTATAGATGTTTTTAAAGCTAAAATAATGAGAGAAATCAATTATAAATATTTATTATAGAAAATAAAATATAAAGCTCTCATTATTTATCAATTTTTATCTTTTAGAATGATAGATAATTAAATTTCAGATCAAATGAAAGAAATTTGGATTAATTTGGAGTTATATATTAAATGTTATGAATTTTCTATTTTTAGGGATTTTTTCTGGATTTTTCTGATTAATTTTACAATTTTTAAATGTTAAAAATTATTTTAAAAGGCAAAAAAGGGGATATTTCCGCGCGGGACCCACGTGGATGCGACGTGGCATGCAAGGCCACGTGGCAGCGCCATGCGGGCCCAACGCGCGCCTACGCGGCGTCATGCGACATGTATTTATATCTACTTATATAGTTATAATATGCATAGCCTTCCGTTTATCGGAAGGAATTATTAACCCTCTAAATCGTCGCATGTTATAAACTCAATAGTTGTCTTTAATTTTTCCCGTGTGGGACTAAGTCTCACACAGTTTATTTAAGTGCAAGACACGTGGCTAAAATCGAGGCGTTGGATCACGATCGGAGCGCGCCGATCGAGTGCACCCGCGGTCCACCGGATCCGATCAACGCACGTGGCTTTTAAAAGGCGTTATAAAGGCTCAGATTAAACGCGCGGGGGAGAATCCGGACCATCAGATCGCGATCGAACGACGACAAAGCGACGCGTTTCATAACGTCCATCTACGCGAATCATCCAGACCGTCCATCAAGATCGGACGGCTACGACTTAATTGAAACAGTCCACGATGGACCGTTCCATCGTAACCGTCGATCGTTTCGATCAGACGGTTACGCCCAAAATTCCTATAAACGATGTGTTCTTCCGAATTGTAAACCATTCGAGTTGGAAATCAAAGCAATTGATCTGTTTAGACACCTCCCCTCTCGATTCTCTCGATCCCATCGTGCTCTACACTCATTTACGCACCTCCGGAGCCTTTGAGATCAAGATTTGGTTCAGTAGATTAGGAGAAATCGACGATTAAATCTCCTCCCCGCGTTCTTCGTGTTCTAGGCGATTAAGCAGTTTAATCGCGATTTGGGATTAGTGGAAGCGGTTTTTCATAATCCACCTTCCTATCATGTTTAATTTCAATTTAGATTAGGATTTCAAGTTTAATTTCGTTTAATTTAAGTCAATTTCGCGATTTCTTTGTCCGGAAATTTCTTCCTTCTTTGATCTTCAATTTCTCCGCGAAATCAAGACCAAATTCGATGATTCTTGATTCCGTGGAATCGATTTGAGGTTCTCTTTCATAATTTACCATTTTACCCAATTTATATCATCAATTCATCGTCTGATTTGATCAATTTCAAAGAATACATCAAGAATTTCCTTATTTCCTAATGGATTCGACCCTTATTTACCATTATACCCTTCAATTCGAGACATTTTCATCAAATTGGTAAGTTCAGAAATATTTTTGACACGAGACCATGTGAAATCAACGACCTCGCGGTTTCATCTCGTCATATATTCATGGTTTAAATTTGCTGCAGTAAACTGGCTAGCACAATTTCTGTATGGTGTTTAACTTAGTGATGGGGTGATTTCACATGCTTGTAGAAGTGATTGACAAGTTGTTCACTGTGGTATCCAGCACAATTATCACCTGAAATATACTTGAATTATTACCTGAAATATATCTCTCAATCTTCAGGATTGGTTAGTCATATTCACAATCAGTAGACATTTTCATTTATCTTTTGATTATTACTTATCAAGTTGGTCACTATGGGATTTAATCTAATCAGTGTGTATGTACCTCTTTTAATTTTTGTGTTAATACCTCTCAAATATTGTTTAGTCCATTGTGAATACAGCTTAAGCTCACCCACATCATCGAGGTACTTTGTTTAAGATTTGATTATTCTCTTTTAACTATAGTGTTGATTATCATAACATTCAACAGCTTGATATTATCAGTGAAGGGTAAGAGGTAATTTATTTATTTCCCTCAAATACATTATCTCTTTGTTACTTAGTTTATATTAAGGTATGTCATATATATTGGCTAACCTAGTTGTTCTAGTTGCAGTGACATATCTATCTTCCTCATTGAATTCATTCTCAATTAGTTAGAAGCTAATTTGCATTCTATTTGCAACATTATCTTGGTTTTCTTCACTAAGCCAAGCTTAAGTTAGTTAGTGCTTAAGGTCATTCTATTCAGTGGAAGTTAAGTAGAGTCAACCTATATCAAAAGTCAACCCAAAGTCAACTAGAGGTCAGAAAGTCAACTCTTGTAAAAAAGTCAACTCAGAGTCAACACAAGTAAAAAAGTCAACTCTTGTAAGAAAATCAACCTTGAATAGTTAGAGTCAACTCCATTAAGTTAAACCAATTAGTTAGAGTCAACCCAAGTCATACAAAGTCAACATGACTGGTCAAAGTCAACCATTAACGATCAAGTCAACCTTGATTAGGTCAAGTCAACCCTATTTAGTCCGAAGTCAACCTTAGGTCAAGAGTCAATCCAAGTCATACAAGTCAACTATGATTAGTCAAAAGTCAACCCTATTAAGTCAGAAGTCAACCTTAGGTAAAGTCAACCCAGAGTCAACAAAAGTTAAGAAGTCAACTCTAGGTTAAAAGTCAAACCATAGTCAACAGAAGTCAAAAAGTCAACTCTAGGTTAAAAATCAACCCAAAGTCAACATAAAACATAGAGTCAACTCAAGTCAGAAAGTCAACCTTGGCATTAAAGTCAACTGTAGCAAAAAAAGTCAACTTTAGTCGAAAGTCAACCTTTAGCAGAAAGTCAACCCTGCGACGTGGCGCTCTCTTATTCGCACGAAGAAGAGAATCTGCGGCGAATTTAATCGCCGCATATCGTAAGTATATTTCTTTATTTTATTTATTTTGTCATTTTGTTGTTTCATTCTGTCGTTTTGTAATGTTTTTTTTGTCGTTTTGTATCGAAGGCAAAATAAGAGAGCGACGTGGCACTCTCTTATTCGCGCTAAAAGAAGAAATCTGCAGCGAAATTAATCGCCGCAGATTCCTCTCACTTGCATTTCAGATTACTTTAATCGTTTCTACTTACCTTCACAGGTGATGTGGAGCTCCTCTCTCCTGAGCCGTCAAGTTTGACTACAAACGGAATAAGAGAGCGACGTGGCGCTTGTTGGGATCTGAGGTCGATAACTTTCCAAAATTTTGATCAAAATATAAAATGCAGCGGAAAATATTGAATCAGATATTTAAAATATCAAGCCACCCAAGAACAGATGATCATATCATCTAGTATGAATGAGATAACATACTTACAGGGATTCCTTCAAGGAGTTCTTGAAGCTGTTCAAGTGTCTAGCCTCTAGCGGTATCCACACGGTCTCCGGATGGTTGGATCTCCTCTTCAAAGCTTTTCACCAAGAGAGAAAGAGAAGAATGAAGAGAATTCCCACAAGGCTTGTATGGGCACCTTCAGTTGTGGTCGTTCCCCTTATTTATAGACATTTGGAATGAGGTTTTTTTTATAAAAACCCTCATAATTATGTCTATATCTACCAACATCCATAAACCTTATGTGTGTGACCCTCTAGGTCCATATATCTCACTAGTTAATAACTCTATAGACCAAATAACACCTTATTGGTCTACTTTAATTAATTATCCACATCCATATATAGATTAATTAATCAAGAATCGATTTAACCCAATCGATAGGTTGAGTTGCCAGCCCGTTGGGTGCCAAGCTACACCACGTACACTAGGAGATATGCAGTATGTAAAAACTCACTTATGGAGCCTTCCTGTCATCGATTATCATGTATGTATAATCCTTCATCCACATTAGACTCATAAATGACTTACGATATGGTCAACTGTCAAACCCTAATCAGTTACTCAAGTTAGTACTGATGCGTGTAGAAATCACCGAGAACTCCTTCGATATTTCTACTACCTTGGCCAAGGATTTCATCGCATCTCATTCCTTGAGTTAATCTCCTCAAATACCGAGGGTGGATGATCCCATCTTGATCACACAATCATCTTCGTGGACTTCATGTCGTATCCAATATATGATGTTTTAGATATCTCTTGACTAGGGATTCGTAATTTATAATCAAAACACGATCATCCATCCACAAGATGTCTTTGGTGTATGAAGTCAAAGGACCACATACCCAACCATGACATGAATTAACCTGATTAACAGTTAGGTATAATACCATTAAGGGATTCATACGGATCAATTCAGTGAACTCTTTCTCCAAAGAGCACCCAATACCTATCCTTGGTGTCTCCACACCGATGGTATAGGATCAGTCATACTCATCATATGAGTTGGACAATAAATAAATTTCATTTCAATGAACATAAACAAGATACATAAAAAAGTGTGATTGGCTATTGGGCTACATAATATCCATCAGCGCTCTCTTATTCGCGCGGAAATGTTATCGTGACTTATCTATTTTGTCTTTTTGTCACTTACCTGTGCAAGCGACGTGGCGAGCATCCGGCGGTTAGTTTACAAGCGACGTGGCACGATCATGTGGAGTCGATTGAAGAGCTCAGTAATTGAATTAGACAATCAGATCGACGACCAGAAATGCTCCAACTTGGATTGTTGATATCTTCTAATCTAGCCTTTCTGATCGGGCTGAATTTTGGATGGTAGACTGATCCCGTCGTGCTCTTTCCATCCGCATAGTCGGATTTTCTGCCGGACTCCTGGAAACTCTGAAAATCTCCGTCGGTTTTGTTGGAAACCCTAACTTCTAAAAGTCCTCCTTCCATTCTGAATTCCCTTGTCTTTTGGCTCTCTCTTGACACCAGGTCACCAGCAGGAAGAGGGGAGAAGCTTAGGCCCAAGCTGGGTGTCGTGGAATGCCCGAGTTTGTTTTGGAGAATAGAAGCAAGTGGAGCTCGACATCGTAGCGGATCAAGCACCACCCGACCTAGGATTGGCACCAAAAAACAGGGTTTGTGTGAAGGTTATGATGAGAGTTTTGTTTGTAGACCTTTCCAAGGTTAATGTAGTTCATTTGAGTTTGCTTAAATCATAGGATAATTCACTTGTCTTGATAAGTTTTACCCAAATCTTCCATTCTTCTCTATACTCTTATACCTCTATTCTCTTCCTCTCATCTCTTCTTTCCATCATCATTCAATTTCTATTCCATACACTCATCACTCCTTCCTAAAGTAGTAGTATCTTTAATTCGATCTTACTTCTTATCCATCCTCTCATCTTTTCTTCTTATTGTTTCCATAATCTTTACTCACCCAAAAGGTGTTCGATAGAATGCTCATATAGGGAAATTCCCCTTTAGACTCTCTAAAAAACTCTTAAAACACTCTCCTTCTCCTCTAATTAAAACTAGATAAATCTAATCTATGCAATTACAATTGCTATCTCTATAAATTTCTCTTCTAACTTCTAATATTTCCTACTATAGGAATTCCTCCCTTCTTCTACCTTAGTCACAAGCCTCATTACCTAGATTCACTGAGGATCGACCCTTGCTTACTACTATCCTAAGTGAGGTATTATAAATGTATTGTATGAATTAAAACACAACAACGATATATAATAACACAAGTTTTAGTTCATCAACGGTCATGCCCAATTTCAAAATGTTATAAATCATTATTGGATGTTTTGACTAATCATACTTTTTAGACATCTCAATCCTTGAATTTCTTATTTTCTTTATCTTTTGAACTCAATTATGTGTCGGAAGAGTGTTTGAAATCAATGTTTTTTCAAGAGAATAGGAAGAATTCGTCGCTTGAACTATAAATATTTGTTTTTCAAGATGCAAAATGAAAAGTCCTTATCCAGTGATTAATTGAAATATTTTAAGCGCAATTGATAGTTAGATTATGTCTTTTCCTCATAATCTTTGGTCCTATAATATTAGATTTCAATTTGGATCTATAGGTTAGTTTAATCTTACAAAATTTTATTATTTTCTCTCTCTTTACGATTGATTTTTATATCTTGAGTTTGCTCCTTGATTTCTTTGCAAATACTAATCCAAATTGAGTGACTTTTGATTCAATAGATTTGTCTTGGAGTTTTCTTTCCAAAAATATTAATTTCCCTAATTTCTTACATTGATTCATTGTCCGATTTGATCAAATTTTGAATACATCATGAAAAATCCTTTGATTCTCTGTGGATTTGATCATTATTCATTGTTATACTAATCAATTCATGATTGAATCTTGAAATTGGTAAGTTAGAAATTATTTTATCATTAGGAATTATGTTTTCAATGACCACACAAAATCGTTTCATCAGTCACCAAGTATCATGCATGTTGCAAAGCATTTGATAAAGTAGAATAGAGTGACGGATGGTGCCCACGGGGTCGATGCACAGAGAAGCTTGACAACAGCGATGGCTAGATATGATAATGGAGAAGAGAGTGCACCATAGTGTGAAGAGGCGGCACACTGAGAATGATGATTGAAATTCTTGATGACTATGACGGTAGCAAGAGGAGTTATGGCTCGGATACCATGTTGATAATGAGAACAAGAAAACCTTATAATTGCATATGCAAACCAGAGTACATAGGTCCTTACATTGATAGTGAAGATGAGGTGCCCTAAATGGGCTAGGAGCCTGCTATCACTATTGGACAAATACTATGCATAGAAAATATATAAATTGTGGCTTAAAACACAATAATAATTATGTAATTTCAAGTAAATATTACATGTTATCAGTGTTCACCTTGAAGTCAAGGTGAACAAGATGCTTGGGGTGGGGTACAAGGTGGGTAGTGAATTTTATAACAATCTTTTAGAAAGTCCACTCCACCTGTTGACCTTATTACACATCAAATATTGTATTATGTTTTTTATAATTTTACAACTCACTATACTAAGACAAGACGTACAGAGAACTCAAAAACTTGTAAGACATCGGTTTTACCTTCGCATTGTTGAAAATTCTTCATTTATTAAATTTCCTCTCTTAGCTTTTAGACATCTTGAGTAGTTCTTCAAATTTGATGGATGGTTGTTCATAGGATAATGGTATTTGGTTGCGCTGAAGTTTATGATGCATGATTGATACTATAATTTGATATCCACTGCTGCCCCTTTGATGCTCTGCATAAGTACCTTTGAAGGTCTTCCATGTAACTTCCAGCATGTCTTATATGTATGGGTCTTTCTTTTACAATAACTGTGCCACAAGTTTTTTTTGTATTATTGGCGCTCCATAGTATTAGTGGGTACGTCACTTTGATTGCTCTTGATTGCTAACTCCATAGGCTGCCTTGTCTACCCCTGCTTTCATTTCTTGGACGCCAGTTTCTTAAAAAAATCATGAGATATACCATCAAAAGATCTTTTCTTCTCTCCCATTGGCATCAGATCCATTGACGTCCCCACGCAGCATGTGCTGTTGTAAAAAGCCAAAGGGCCAACGCACTTCTTCTTACTCTCTTCCCCGGGCTCCGCTCCTGACATTTGGGAGTGAAAGTGCTTCCCAATCTGTCCCACGACAATGGGCCCGCCGCAAAAATTCCTATTCTTGCTCATGTTATCTGCATTCTATATCAACGTTCCTAGCTATTGCGCCTTAGGATTGTGCCGGTAAAAATTTGTGGCAATTGGGTAAGGCTCAATCAATATCTAGCCCATAAAAATGTGTCAGCCTAATAGCCCATCTAATCCCATTGGGCTCGTATAATTCCCGTGCTTTCTACCAGAAGAAAGTGGGCTTTGCAGGAGAATGTCTTTACCCTCGGCCCGCTGCTGCTGCTGCTGCTATTGCTGTTCATGCGGCTACTCGTGCTCCGGTCATACTAGCGGTTGATAAACTAGGAGGTGGGTGCCTTGGTTTCTCACGAAACATGGCCTTGGTTCCCCGTCCAACATATGCCAACATTGTCACGTGCAAGTTGGTCTTCATCCTAAAATATCATTTCGATGGTACCATTGCACGTCACAAGGCTCATCCAGTTGTTCACGACTCCACTCCGTTTGCGTGCTCTTCTCTCGCGCTATTAATCAAGTTTAGTCTCTCCATCAGTTATCGACGACAACAATTGATCTTAGACTCATTCAAATTCAACCCCTATCTATTAGGTTGCATCAAATTTTCATAATTCATCAATAAATACACACTCGTTACTTAACTTCACCATTAAATAGCACAATCCAAATTGACTGTTCAAGAATTTGGCTCCACCTAATTTGGTTCCCAACGGTGACTTGGATCATAATAGGCCATCGCTTTTTCTAGAAACCAACATTTGCCAATCCATGAAAGTCTAATCTTATCCATTCTTATCCACTAATAGGAAAATACATAGATAGCTGTCACAAAAGAACCATTTTGAATCGAGAAGAAACTTCAGGGGAACAAGAAACACATGAAACTGTCTTCCTCAAATTTTCTGTCTCTCTCTCTCTCCTTGTCAATACTCGGGAATCGGGCTCCGGTAGACGCCGGATCAACTTTGCATCGAACTGCGATCCTCTCAGTCTTCATACTTGATAGAGACACTTCTCCGAGTATTCCCTAGCCAGTAGTCCAAAGACATCTTCTGATAAAAGACAACTGCCGGTCTGTCCTGGCATAATTAACTAGAAATGGATTTTATGGGGTTCCTTATGCGGTAGATGACAGCCAAGGAGATACGCCCAGTAGCACAGCCATGGATACCAGCCCGAACTTGACCAACATGTCCGCTTCTCTCTCCTCCAACTTTAGGAGCACCCGATCTCGCCATAGACGGAGAAACCCACCCTCTTCAACCTGGAGAAGAAGAAGAATGAGAGAGAGAGAAAGAGAACTAAAGTGTGGCCAAGATTCTGACGTTTGGAGGGTTTTTGACTTGGGGTTTATCCTCGTGAAGGAAGCGAGAATCTTCATTCCTAAGCAGATCCTTCTCGGCTCTGAGCTCCCTGTCCGAGGATATTCTGTAGACAGAGTCCACGTGGACAGTCTTCATCACGGACCCGAAGAAATTTGTAACAGGCACCTGATTCCCAGGGAATGTCAAAATTTCCGGAAAGGGGAATTATGCTGGAAAATATTCAACAGAAAACGGAGGAAAATACTTGGTTCAGTGACCGCTGATACAGGTCCATTCGGTAGTATGCAGTCGACAGCAAATAAGTCGGATTGTAAGAGTTGAAAAGGCTAGAAAACCCACAGAAAATGCACTTTAGTAGTTGATCAAAATAAACGTAGAATCAAAATCGCAAAGCCCAATCTCTGATTATCCACTTGCCTGCTCAACGAGGCATTGCTGTCAATGTTCAGCTTCTCGAAAAATGCGAGGGTGTAGAAAGTGAACCGATCCACCACGGACACGCCGATCTGGACAACGGGAGAGAGAGATATGTCAATCATCAAGTCATATGATGCTACTAAAGACAGAGAATAGACAAAAGCCTTGCATTTGTGAGAGTGCGAGAGAGGGAGAGAGAGAATAGACACAAAGGAGAGGGAAGACCGAGATGAGAGAGGAAAAGGAGATGGAAGAAAGAGGTGAGAAGCGAAGGAGAAGGCTGGGAGAGAGAGAGCGCGAGAGATGTCAATAATCAAGTCATATGATGCTACTAAGAACAGAGGATAGACAAAAGCTTCCGCGTATGCAAGAGTGCGAGAGTGCGAGTGAGGGAGAGAGAGAATAGACAAAAGGAGAGAGAAGAAAGAGATAAGAGAGGAAAAGGAGATGGAATAATGAGATCAGAAGGGAAGGAGAAAGAGAGAGAGAGAAGTCTCACATCAGAATCAAGGTGATGAGAGTACGAATTTTCCCCTTTCAAGCTACTCCCGATGGATAAAACTCCGGGAGATTGAAGCTGTAGCATCCAAGTGAAAATTAAGTCACAGGCATCACCATCACAACCATGTAAAAAGAACTCCGTTCAAACTCCAACTACACAGTCTCTTTTCACAGCATTACATGAATTTTCTAGACTTGAGTCAATATTTCAGTACTTGTTTCAGAAAATTAGAGCCTTATCTAACATTGAAACAAATAAAAATGAAAAAGTTATCGACCTGGGAAAAGAGGGTGGCCGCTTGACACGTGTCCACCATTATCAGGAGCTCTTTAAACCTGCATAAAATTTCACAAAATCATGTTAAGCTAGACTCCAAGAGAAATATTACATGAATTAAAGTCGACTGAATGACATTCCATTAACGGTGAAAGTTAAAAAATGTATAAATGGTGAAAATCTGGAGAACTTGTTCATGTGATGGTCACCTTAGTTTCTCGCTCATCTGTTTAACAGCATCAGCCAAATCATGGCTCTGAAGTTCTTCCGAGTCCTGAAACTTTAGGAACTGGTCACCTCCGTGACCTGTCATATACAAGAGTATGTGACTCCCTTCATCACTCAGGAGACGCTTTGATCTTGGAACAGCAGTCTCATGCCTTCCAGTCAAAACACGTAAGAAGGTCTCAACTGTCACCTCATATCCTCGATAATCCACCTAAACACCCAAAACCCAGAAGCCACAACAGATTTTTTTTTTGAAAAAAAGGTGAAGCTGAGGACTAATAGGCTAACTTTCAGATCATTGAGTTGTTAAAAACATACTTCCACGTTGTCTCCATAGAGATTAATCTGGTGGTTTTCGTTGTTGAAAACTTGGGCAGGGTAATTGTTCCTGGGATTACACGCCATGTCATCTGCTAGCATGAGTATAATTCGCTCGTCAGGTATCCCAAGCCTTTTCACTGTTCTGGGAAGCAGAAGAGGAAATAATGAGATAAATGAATGGTTAAACAACCAAGAAGGATGATTTCCCCATTTACCTGTACAAAGAAAGTGTATTGGCCATATGACGATAGTTGAACCTGATAATTAGATCAGGTGTTTGGGAATTAGATATACTGATTCGAGACACATTAAATGAAATCGCCAATTCATCCTTTAAGTATAAATGCCATTTTCCTTTATTCAAAACCATGAAAAGAGAAGGAGAGGATAAAAATGGGAAGGAAGACAAGCTTACCAGAAACGAGAAGTGCAAACTAAGACAGCCCAGTTGTTATTGTGCATCTCAGAGGAAGCAACAGACGGTATAGAATGTAACAAGAAGACGAGTCCGAGGAATATCGGCACCCCAGAAAACTTCCATCGGAAGAACAACATTCCTCCAGACTAACAAGTCTACCTGCTAGGACAAATACCGAGAGAAAGAAATCAAAACACACAAAAAGGAGACTGCTCATTACAAGGGGAGAAGGAGGGGAACTCATTGGCAATTAAAGTACCCTCACTATTTCAAGGAGGAACAGTTGCCTCTCTGCATCACCACATCCAGCCGGTTATGAGAGCCAACAGACATAAGAACATGAGAAATTTAAGGAAAGCTGGGCTATTGCATAGAAATCCACTTTCAGGGTATCCATCTACACTATTGCAAGTGGAGAATTAGAATGACTGGGAGAATGAGAGAAGAATAAAGAGACAAAATAGGGATAGAAAGAGAGAGAGAGAGAGAGAGAGAGGATTATAAAAAGAGTGAATGATAGAAAGAGATAATAGTTGAGATAAGGAGAGGAAATGAGAAGAATTCAAAGAAAATATAGGGAGTGAGAGAGATAATTGAATAAAGCGAGGGAGGGAGCAAGAAGAAGTGAGAGGGACAAGCATATAGAGAGAGACATTCACCCAAAGAGATGGGGGAGAGGGAGAAAGAGAGGGAGAGAACACAAGGAGAGAGAATTAGATAAAATGATAGGAAAAAAAAGAATTGAAAGAATGATACGAATATGCAGAAAGTGTGTGTGTGTGTTTGGGAAGAGAGAAGAATCGAGAGAGAATATAATATCGCAGAGAGAGGTATATTGAGTGAGAAAGCGACTGACAGAAAAAGATAGGATTAGAGATGAGAGGGAAGATTGAGAGAAAATGGTGAGAAACGGAGAGAATGAGAGGGGGAGGAGAGGGAAATAGAAGATTTGAGACAAGATAGGTATACATACATAAAGAAAACCATATCGAGAGAGAGAGAGAGACATAGAGTGAGCGATTGGAGAGGAAAAAAGGAAATTAGGAAATATGAAAATAAACGAGATTTGAGAATCATTGCGAGAGAAGATTGTGAGAGAGGGTGAGAATAATTCGAAGAGATAGGCAAAGCTAAGAACGAGAGAGAGAAACATATTGAATGTAAACTGAATCAAATCAAAACTAGACCAGATTCAATAGAAACAAATACAAAACAAGAAGAACTGGATCCAATCACAAACCTATAGCATTGATCTGAGGAGTGAGGTAGTTCATCGATTCCATAGTGTTTCTTCTTCTGTCCCAGTGAGTATTGATGAATCAATGATCCCTTAACTTTTTTAGAAATTAGTTCAATTCTAGAATCAATGAACTACCTCACTCCTCAAATCAATGCTATAGGTTTGTGATTGTATCCAGTTATTCCTGTTTTGTATTTGTGATTCAATCCCTTTGACTTTGTCTCATTCCCACATTTGAGCTAGTTTTATTTGTTTCTATTGAATCTGGTCTAATTTTGATTTGATTCAGTTTACATTCAATTTGATTCAATGAATAAAGTATTCAATTACATCATCCTGGAAAAAAGTTAGAAACGGATAGTCATAGGAAGGAAAGGGTCTCTTCAGAATCCCAGTAAGAAACGCACATCGTTTCCATAAGTCTGAATGACACTATCTGAAGCAAACCAAAACAGACAAAACATAGATGACTTGAAAATCGAGGCTCCGACGACACAGAATCCAGAAAAGAATATAGGAGAACTACCTGTACGCCGCCAAATGGCCAATGCGTGAGTTGTGTTTTCCTGTTCCCGTATCGTCAATGCCCGGTGATGTCACAATCTACCAATGCCATGAAAGATTTGCAAAAAATTATTATTCAGCAAATGTAATGCAAGTCAAGCCTCAGCTTGAGAGTGTATTGGTTAAAAGAAATTTGGCGATTGGCAGTTTTGTCTGGATCACTAGGTTTTGAGAATACTAGTCGAACTCCACAGTGTAAATTTTTTTCTTTCCCTGATTTTTGGTCAGTCAGCCCTCAATCAGGTGGCAGTGAAAGTGATGGCCAAATTGGTTTTCTGTACGCAGGAAGGACGTGAGTTTCTTGACAACGCCATTGGGTTCTCAAACACTCGAGAAGATTATAGGATTCGATAATTGAAATCTTTGAGAAATTCCCAGGCCAATTCATCCTAATTTTGATACACAGTACCGATCTCGCTACCCTCCAATAGTACCAATGAACTGAATTCAATTACATCGTCGCGGAAAAAAAATTAGAAACGAGTAGTCATAGGAAGGAAAGGATCTCATCCGAATCCCAGTAAGAAACGCGCATTGTTTTCAAAGTCTGAATAAGACTATCTGAAGCAAACAAAAATAGAAAAAAACGTAGATGATTTAAATCGAGGCTCCGACGACACAGAACCCTGAAAAGAACAGAGGAGAACTACCTGGAGAACCAGATGCGGCGGCGTGGAACGCATAAATCACCAATCCGCGAGGAAGGAAAGCATCAACAGCAGCAGCGGCCGCAGGAGTGGGCCGAGGGTACAGATATTCTCCTGCAAAGCCCATTTGCTTCCGGTGGAAAGAAAGCACGGGAATTATACGAGCCCAATGGGATTATCTGGGCTACAAGGCCGGCACATTTTTATGGGCCAGAGATTGATTGAGCCTTGTCCATATCACCGCCAATAAATCCTGAAGTTGACCAGCGCAGCCCCGAGGCGCGGCAAGTGGGAACGTCGACACAAAATGCAGATACCATGGACAAGAAGAAGACTTTTGGCGGCGGGCCCACCGTCGAGGGACAGACTGGGAAGCACTTTCGCTCCCAAACGTCGGGAGCGGAGCCCGGGGAAGAGAGTAAGAACAAGTGCGTTGGCCCCTTGGCTTTTCACGGCAGAACACGCCGCGTGGGGACGGCGAAATGTCCGACGCCAAAAGGAGAGAAGCCAAGGTCTTTTAATGGTGAAACCCAGAGAACTCCTGTCCGACTGATGGCGGCGCAAAATCGGGAGGTAAGCGAAGAAATAGATAATCAAGACGGAAAGGGGAGGATAGGAGGAGGGCATGGATTAGTTGATTTGTCGCGTAGCGCGCGTAGAGCATCCACAGGTGAATCTGCTCGGCGCTGTAGCTGTAACATGTCTTTATATTTATCCTTGCAATTTTTTGTTTGATATGGGTTTTTAATCTGATATCAGCGCGACCCGTGCGGCCAGTCCGCGCGCATGCGTATTCGCGACTGCCGATTAGTTGTTGGGGGCTGCGCCGGTGGGCCTCGTTCGTCCCCGACTCCCGGAATGGCTTCTCTCTATTCCCGATCTTTTATCGATGCAGCAACGACGGCAAGAGAGAGAGAGAGAGAGGATTAGAGGAAACTGATGGGGAGGACAGGAGGAAGCAAGTTGCATCGTGGAAGGAGAATTTTATATGAGGGAGGCTTTACAGCGGAAAGATTCCAGGGTGAGATTTTGTATTATAACAGAAAGCGCTAAGGAGCTTTGGGTGTTTGTGGTGGGCTCCATTTCACGGCTTTAGATCGAGCAGTGGCCTCGGCGCCTTGCACGAAAGTCGGCAGGGATAACACTCCGTTATCTCTAGTCGTCGTGGCGCTCATGCAAGGATCACTGCTCTATGGAAGACAGATCACATTTCCTCTGTTCTTTCGGTGGTTTGGGCTCAACGGAAGACATGCAGCCGGTTTTTTTTTTGGGTCTGTGGATCGGGAATGACGACGGAGGGGACAGACAAAAGGTGGTCTGGCTTCAATTGAGCCCGCCCGGAAAACCGAAGAACATGGCTTCCGGGGCACGTCGAGTCTATCAAACGTGCCGGCGCTGACCCTCCGTCGTGCAGACGATAGTTGCAAGCACCACTAACTGCCTCTCTCTCCCTCTCTCCCTCTCAGAGTTTAAAAAGCGCGAAGAACGGTTTCAAACTTGCGGGCGACCAGACGAGAGCATATCCGGTAGGCATTAACTAGCCGGCGTCTTTCCCGTCCTACCTACTCATGTCTGGACTCTGGAATTGGATTCCAGGTGGCACTCTGAGAGAGAGAGAGAGAGAGAGAGAGAGAGAGAGAGATCCAACGCGAGGTCATCGCTGAATGCAGTTTCCGGCATTGGAAGCGTAAGATATTGGGGTGAAAGTTAAAACTGGCTGAAGAGAAGGAACGGACATCAGCCGTTTCAGAGATTCGAGGTCATCTCTCTCTCTCCGTCTCCGAGATGAGAGATTTCAGCGCAGTCGCTGTTTCATCATTCCGACACGGATGCGGGCGGGTGGTTGGCTCTCTCCATCACAAATTCAAGAAGGTGCCAGCGCCAGATGGCGTTCATTTGACTTTCGTCCCGTCCCCACTCCGGCGGGGACGCCCAAGCTGCCCCACGACAGAGGTTCATTTGACGTTTGGGAGTGAAAGTGCTTCCCAGTCTGTCCCTCGACGGTGGGCCCGCAGCGGAAAGTCCTCTTCTTGTGCATGGTATCTGCATTTTGTGTCGACGTTGCCGCGCCTTGGGATTGGGTAAAGGCTCAATCAATCTCTGGCCCATAAGAATGTGCCGGCCTATAAATTAGCCGAGCTGAGTCCATTGGGCTCGTATAAATTATTGTCAAGAGAATTAGTTAGAAGAGGAGCATCGAGTCCTCAACATTGAGCTTTGTGTTGCGCATTTTGAGCCGACTCAGGTTTTGGGTTTCACCCTTTTGCTGAGGTCTCTTAGTTGCCTGATGCATGATGTTGGCGCCTCAAACTCACATTAACAAACAAACAATCTATATAAGGAACAAAGTGAGATTAATTCACAAATCTCAAAATGGAGTAAAAGCTAGAACGAAACCACGTAACTGACTAAGGTTTATGAGGCGCGGTTCATCCATACTAAGCGCATCATAAACCTTAGTCAGTTACATCGTCTCGTTCTAGCTTTTACTCATTTTTGAGATTTGTGAATTAATCTCACTTTGTTCTGCATATAGTTCGTTTGTTTATGCGCATCATAACTACCCAATTGGACTATGATTATTTGCATATTAGGTTGATTTGAGTGGCTTTGGCTCGCACACTTTAATTAAATAAAAGAGACATCCTCTCACTAGGATAAGATCGACAAACCAATGACCATATGAATTTTGGTCACTTCTCACTCTTTTTGGGTGTAAAACCTAGTTATCATCCATTGACCCGTAAACCCTATTTTGAGATACTACATCTCCAATCCGTAAACCCTATTTTGAGATACTACATCTCCAATCCTTGTAGATACCGAGTGGTGTCCATGCTAGATCTGGTTTATTTGGAAAACAGTCAGCCTATTGATATATACAATTCCATCCTTTGCATGTAAGAACCCTGCAAATTACTTTATTTTTATGGTCGCTGACTCGTGAAAAAATGTGCTTGGGGGATGACAGGCTCCTCCTCCTTAAGTGTGTCCCCAATTTTCTCACTATTTGCTTCTTTTTCCTTACACGGTCCCCTAAAATAGGGAGAATTTACATTTCGTCACACCCTTTGAATGGGTGTGTACCTTAGAGGTGGTTCACAACGCCATCCTTTTAGGAGGTTTTCATGCCTCTTCAAGGGGTATCTTTGAGACTCTTTGACACGAAGAGAGGGAGTCATGTGGAAATCCAAGGTTGGTAAAAGCTTTGATAATTTTAATTGGCTTAAATTTGTAGGTTAGGGTTGAGTTCACTTAATGAATGGTATAGGATGCAAATAACTTGGTTTTCTTGGGGGTGTCATGGGGATATACAAGGATTCCTCAAATTAGGAAAGATAGTTAGACTTGGTAAACGGGTTCCTAAATTTTAGAAAGGAAGCTTGACATAGTAAATGGCTAACAAATAAGGATGTCAGGTTTAGGAGATGGCTTGGCCGAGTCTAGAAAAGTTTCTTAGGATTCACGGGTTGAGGGGTGGCTTTCTAATCTTTGTGGGCTTACTCCTCTTGAATTATCCAAAGGCTTTAGCCTCTGGATGTAAACATGTCCTCCAATGATAGGCTTTCAAATATGTTCGTCAATATAAGCATGTTGTTCACTTCGCATGGATGACTTATAATCCTTGCATTTCTTATCAAGTTATATCACTTTGGTGCTGCTATGAGTTCTTCTCTTGTTATGAAGGTGTCCTTACCATATTAGCTTTCTTTTTTGCTTTGTAGCTACTCTGACGGAGCATGATCATGCGGTTGTTCAAAACACACGTTCACGTGTCAAAATAAAAACCAAAATACTTAATTGAAGGAATAATTAGGAATTAATTATTGTAGAGGCGAGCGACGTTTGAATCCGCTGATAATTAGTATTCGTTCTTGAGATGCTTTCCAATTTGAACAAATTGGATGAAGAATTGAGATGCACAATTAGGTGAATCATATTAGAAAGAAGACTCAAAGATCTATTTACATAGTTAAAAAATCACTCAATTTGGACTTGTATCCATGGAAAAATCAAAGAGGAAAGTAAGAGAAATAAAATCATTACTAAAGAGAGAAAATGATGAAATTTATATAAATTATCCTAATCTAAGCTTTAAAATTAAAATCTAATGCTAAATGATGAGAAATTGAAAGGAAAACATAATAGCTAACCAAAAGTTAGGCTCAAAATAATTTGATTAATTGATGGATCAGGGCCTCTTGTTTTGCACTTCTGAAAATGAAAATTCAGAGTTTCAAGAAGTGATTTTCCCCATTATTTCTTAGAAATCTTAACTTTAAGCACTCATCAGACGTGAAAATGAACTAGAATACGATCAAAGCAAGCCATCCAAGGATTGAGATGTTCAAAAGGTTCAATGAATCAAAATATCAAATAATACATCTTCCATCGAAGAGATATAATTTATGACATTTTGAAATTGGGCATGACCATTGGATCGACGATTGCATTATAATATAAAGAGGTGAATTGTTGTGGTTAAGTCGTGATTGTTTGATCTTTATCAAAGTACTAGAATCGCGCTACATATCATTATGAAGGGAGAATCGTTGAATCACATATGTTGGATCTTCATTAGATGCTTCAGATCATGCCACTTATGTCAGGGGAGTCCATTGGGTGCATTAAATCTGGACCATTATAACTCCCCCGATGGGTGGCTTAGATATGTGGACAGTTATAAAAAAAATTGTTGCCTAATGAAACTACGCCCCCTTAAATTGAACATCAATAATTAAGATTAGATCTTTTTTCTTCACATTGATTGGGTGCTCCCTATGCTACCATGTCCCCTGCAAATAAATAATAAAATCCTACATTCAAAATATTTAAGTGAATTTTAACTATTGATTGGGCGTAGCTTTATTAAATTAAATCGGCCCATTAAGGGCACTTAACAGAAGTGACTCTCCCTAATACTCTCCATGTGTGGGCTATGTGACACCTCTACACATTGTCATGTGATGACACGCAAACAGCATGTCTCTTCAACTATGACGTTAACCTACACTTAAAAATTATTTTTTAAATGATTTTAATCAAAATAAATTCAATAAAAATTTCAAAAAATTCCATAAAAATCCCAAAAAATTAGAAAATTCATATATTTTAAAATATAACTCCCTTTTAATCTATTTTTATACCAAATTAAATAATTTATCATCTTATATATTTTAATTTAAAAAATAAGAAGAAGATAAATTTTTAACTAAAAAATATACTCATCATTCTTAAAAATAAAACTAAATAATAGATGAGTATATATGAAAATATTTTTCTATTTTTAGTTGCACTTAAAACTCAAATAAAATCTCAAATAGAAATGGGGGATAATCTATTTAAAATTCAAATTTTGATTTATACATGATTAACCTTTAAAATAATATTTTTTATATAAATTGCATCGAATGATGAATATGCATATAATGGTATGATTTATGCCATAAATATAGTAATAATCAGGTAATCTAAAGTATAAATTACATGTTATCATCCTCCAAGTCTAAAGTTTGACTTTCTAATTAAGGCCTACCTTAATTAAGTTTGAATTCTTGATTTTTTTGTCTCAAATTGTTGAGTTTGGAAATTGTTTTGACACATCTCTGTATGTTTTCAACAACGGCACAAATTCGTCTCATCATTAGTCAAGTCATTCCACCTTTTTAGGAGGTCAGTCAAACCTTTCTACCTTTTCAAGAGGTGTGTCAAACCCTATCATATCTTTAAGAGGTTGGTCAAACTTTGTTATATATTTAGAAACTCGATCGAACAGTTCCACCTTTTTAGGAAGTTAGTCAACCACCTTCTTTGGGGGAGGTCAACCTATTCCACCTTTTTAGGAGACTAGTCACTCTATTTTTTCTTGGAATTTCATGATAGTTAAAGTTATCCTTGAGAAGTCAAAGGTGGCCGAAAGCATTCTTGAAGGGGTCAAAGAGGTTAAATTTCTTCTCTTTAATTTATTATTAATCAATTTATATATTTCCAATTTTTTAGGAAAGATGCATATGTATAGGAAGAGAGAGAGGTAAGCCCATAGGTAACATGCATATTTAACTTGAATTCTTATCATATTTAACTAATATTCATGCTTATCTTATGTAATTATGATGCATGTTATCATAGTTTTATGAATTTTCTCCATTCGTATGCAATTTTACTAAAGTCCATATTTTTGCATTATTTATGGTTAATTATATGTTTTATTGATATTTGACCTTTTCTAAGGTCAATGAATTAGAAATTAACCATTATCTTTGATTTTATTTTGACTTTAGTGGATGAATAAAAGAAGAAATTAGATGAAGAGAATGATGAGATGAATCAAAATAGAACTTCAAAGGGATTGACTTAATATTACTTTGAATTCATCCTATTTTCTTCTTAAAATTTATATTTCGGGGCATGGATTAAAGAAGACTTAATTTATGATCCAATGGAGAAAATTTGAGTCAAAAAGGAGTTCTAGAAATGAAGTTATGAATTTATGAATTTTATTAATTTTTATAGATATGATTTTTGACTTTTTCAAGGTATTTTTCAGATTTTAAAAGTTTAAAAAATTGCAAAAAGGGGTTTATATGTGCGGGACCCGCGCGAAGCTGACGTGGCGCGGCGCGAAGACGTGACGAAGCTACGCGAGCCCACATGGACTCACGTGGACGCCTACTTGAGCACAATGAGTTAGTTGGGCTAATAGTGTGTGTAGGCCCACACAGGTATAGTGGGCCCACGGTGGGCATAGGGGGGCGTAGTAGGCCCATTGCAGGCGACCCAAATGGTTTAAGCCCTTCTACCTTTTATACCCGTCTATTTCACTTAATTTTCTTCGTATGGGACTAACTTCTCTCTCGGCATTCGCAAGCGATGTGGCAGCGCATGGTGTGTTAGATGAAATGGCATTGATCGACGCGCGTCGATCTCAATCAAATCACGTACGTAATTCAGAGTCATCAATCGCGTAAGTGACATCGGACAATCGCGATTTAATCGAGCACTCAGAAAATCATGGAGAGACACGTGGCCATGTAAGGACACTCCGATGAAGATCAGACGGCGAATCTTGAGGAGGAGGTGGGCCCACGTCGTCAAAACGTATCCACTAATTGTGCGCGATGTGGACGCATCAAGACCGTCCAAATGATCTTCAGTGAATTGGACGGCCCCGACTTTTCGCGTTCATTTATCTATAAATCGATGTTCTCTCTTTCGAAAAACTGAAGTTTTGATTGAAACGTGAAAAAATTAAGCATTTTTGGAGTAAAATCTCAAGTTCTTCATGATTCCCTTGCATTATAGACTCAATTGCGAATAGATTGAGGCAAAATTGATCACGAATTGTGCAAGAAAAAGTTTGGATTCACCCCTTGAACACCGAACGCACGACGAGAAGAAAACCGGAGAAATACACAGCAATCAAAGGAATTTGAAGCATAATCTTCACATCAATTGGGTTAATAGTGTGATACCTTCGCAATCCTTGCAATTTAGCTAGTTTAGATTAGATTTAGATAGGTAATTAGAGTTTAGAAATTGAAATTTTCGTTGTTTCCCCAAATTTGCTCTCAGATTTTTTCTAATTTTCAAACAAGTATTTCTCCCTGATCTTAAGTTCAAATCATTCAATTTTGGTTTCATTGGATTCTTTGATCACTCAGATTTATATGGATATCTAATTCGTAAAATTTCATCAATATTTGGCCCTTCAATTTGACGTTTGATCAACTGGTGTTCATTTTCAATTTGAATTTGGGCATTGATTTTCGAGGGCCATTAGTCTTAAAATACAAGGTGAAATTTAATAATTTGGTTTCTCTAGAATCCTGTGATCATAAGCGTTCTATTAATATGTGAATTGCTCTATTTGGAAATCATTTGGTTAGTCACTTTCATGATTTTGATCGAGATCTTAATTTTGGGAATTTTATGTTGACATATTTTGGAAAATCATAATAAATCCAATTATTGTCTAAAAGTCACGAATTTTATATCAAAATTCTTCATTTTCTCTCTAGTTTGTAAAAATCAGAAGCGTTACACATAATCTCAAAAGGTAAGTCCCAATTAGGACTTTATAAGATAGGCGCTTCCACTAATGATTGCTTCAGCTGCATAAAGGCGTGCTCCCTTCTTCCTCATTGATAAAAATTTTTTCCTTGCATAAAAGAGAAGTCAGTGGTTTTGAAACTTTAGCAAAATCTTGAATAAAGTGACGATAAAAACTGACATGCCCTAGGAAACTTCTAAGTTCCCTTATAGACTTAGGGAGTGCAAGGTCTTGGATCACCTCGACCTTGGCCTTGTCTACTTCTAAACCTTTGCTTGAGACTAAATGCCCAAGCACTATACCTTCTCTTACCATGAAGTGGGACTTCTCCCAACTAAGGACTAGGCATTTCTTAACGTAAACTTCATGAATTTGCGTTAAGTGCTCTAAGCACGCATCAAAACTCGGCTCGAAAACTAAAAAGTCGTCCATGAAGACCTCCATGCTCTCTCCTATAAAATCAGAGAAGATGGCCATCATGTACCTTTGAAAAGCGGTATGAGCGTTACATATTCCAAATGGTATGCGCTGAAATGCATATGTGGCAAATGGACATGTAAACGTCGTCTTCTCCTGATTATCGGGGTAGCCATCTAGGAAGCAATAAAATCCTTGACCTGAAAGCTTGTCAAGAATTTGGTCAATAAATGGCAAGGGGAAATGGTCCTTTCTAGTCGCCGTGTTTAGCTTCCGATAGTCGATGCATATTCTCCACTTCATCGGAAGACGCGTTTGAAGTTCTTCGCCCTTGTCATTTTTCGTCACGGTGATCCCCGCCTTCTTGGGGACAACATACACCGGACTGACCCATGGACTGTCAGAGATGGGATATATGATACCTGCATTAAGCCATTCAAGGATTTCATTCTTAACGACATCCCATACCTTAGGGTTTAGTCGTCTTTGCGCCTCTCTAGAGGGACGAGAGTCCTCCTCTAGGAAAATATGATGCGTGCACAAAGAGGGATCAATTCCCTTAAGGTTCGACAAATTCCATCCGATTGCTTCCTTCCTTCCTCGCAAGACCGCCAATAATCTATCCTCTTGGTCTTGGTCTAGATGCGAGGATATAATAACCTGGTTAGCGCAATGATGATCAAGAAAAGCATATTTCAACGTAGAAGGTAGCGGTTTTATCTTGGGTGTCGTCTCACTGGAGGGAAATGGATCATCCTCGGGCTCCTCGAAGCTCTCGTCCTCAATAGCCGCCATCGTCTCCTCGATAAAACTCGTAATATCTGGATCCTCGTAAATATCGACGGCGCGTACCTCATCGAACTCATGTGAAGGATGTCGCGTCAACTTATTAATGCTCACCTTCATCGTGTTATCTCCTACCTGAAATATAACTTCGCCCTTGCCCCAATCCGTGATCGCTTTCACGGTAGCTAAAACTGGTCTCCCTAGTATGATGGGAGAGTCGGTGAAGTCCTTCATGGATTTCATATCCACGATAATAAAGTCTACCGAAAAGTAGCAGTTTTTTACCTTAACTATCACATCCTCTACAACGCCGTGAGGTTGTGTTACGAATCCATCCGCTAAGCTCAGCTCGATAAATAATAGCTACAACTCGCCAAGTGGGCAAGTGTCATACACTCCCTTCGGGAGGATATTGACACTAACCCCCGTGTCGAGGAGAGATCGAGTGAAAGTCCTACCCCCTATCTCACAACTAATCATAGGAGCTCCCGGATCACGTCGCTTACGAGGAAGCATACTCAGCATGATAGAACTAGTGGTCTCACTCATATTGATACGTTTCGGCTTCCTCGTAGGGGTGCAAAGTCCTTTTAAGAACTTCACGTAGGATGGAATGTGTTGGATGTCATCTACTAATGAGATGGTGATAGTAACCTGTCTAAAAGCCTCTAGCAATGTATCATCACTATCACTCGTAGAGACTCTGGGCCGCCTTAATAACTGAGGATAAGGTACTGGAGGTTTATAAACCTCGGGATTGGGCTCTGCCCTACTCTCCTCATCGGGTGCCTCCTCATCGTTGAAGTCCTCTTCCGGAATAATAATGGGAGAGGGATGAGTATCCTTCTCCTCAAGTGGGTCCTTGCGGCGCTTGTGGTCCGTATGAGGATCATCTAAGACCTTGCTGCTACGTAGGCTCGAAATGGTATGTGCCTCCTCCGATGCACTATCAATGCAAACTTCGTTCACATTGTGGGTGCGGCTTGACGATGCTTGACTTACATTCCTAGGGTTTTCCAAAGGTTGAGAAGGTAATTGATCTATAAATTTAACTCGCTTACCCTTCCTTTGCTTGTAGAAGCATCTGAGCATTAGGCTTTAGCTCCTTCGACTCGGTTGAGTCGGTCGCTAACCACATTCAGTTTACTCATCATTTGTGCTAATGCAGTCATGACGGGGTCAACTGAAGGTGCTGGAGGTGGGACTGCCGGTGGCAGTGTGACCGCTTGGGGAAGACCTGGGGCGAAAGATGTCGGCCTCAGATTTCCCATATACTGCGACGCGGATCCATAGGGCTGATGGTATGAGTGTGCTTCCCGTTCCGTTGCTGCGCATAAGAAGGGTTATGAAAACTAGAATAACCCATCTTCGGGTAGTTTGACCTACCGACTTGGCTCAAACCTAGATATGTAGTAGGGTTTGGCCGAAATGGAAACTGACCTTGGATTGCCATCACGGGGCAATCCAGCTTAACGTGCTCAAAACTAGAGCAATGTGAACACGGAGAGACATTGACATGTGAAATTGGCGCAAGGCCATCAGAACCCGGTCGGATCTTAAGTGAATCCATAATCAAGTTATGTGCCTCGGTCAGTTTCTCAATCTTATCTAAAAGCATACATGTCTCTGCTGCCTTTGCATCTAACATCCCTCCCTTCGCGGGAGCGCTCCGTCCTCCGAAGGATTTAGCCACATGATGATTGCTATTCTCCTCCATCAACTTGATCAACTCGAGGGCTTCATCCTCATATTTTCTCATGAATGTGCCTCCACTAGCGGCATCGAGTAAATATCTGTCAGGTGCACCTAAAGCATCATAAAAAATTTGAGTAATCTCATGTTTAGGTATACCATGATGCAGGCACTATCTCAAGAGATCTCTAAGTCTCTCCCATGCCTCATAGAAAACCTCACCCGACCCTTGTGAGAACTCGCGTATGGCTCGTCTCACGACGCTAGTCTTACCTACCGAGTAGTATTTACGCAAAAATACGTCTTCCATATCTCTCCATAAATCAAACTCGTGACCCAAGGTGAAAAACCACTCCTTTGCCCTTTCCTTAAGCGTGAAGGGGAAGAAGCACATCTTGGCCGTCTCGGATGGGACATTGTGGAATTGGTTGAATTCACACACCTGGCTGAACTCATCCACATGTCAATACGAATCCTCCGATGGTAGTCCATGAAAAGTGGGTAAAAGGCCAAGAATATGTGAGTCAATTTTAAAATTCATACCTTGTTGAAGAGGGGCATTGACTCGCGTAGTCTGCCTTTGGACGACCGGTCTTGCGTAATCGCTAAGACGTCATCTCACTATCTCTGCAGGAAGAGGGACATCTATCGGCTCTCCTCGCCCTGGTGTGGCGATGGCTGGAATCGAATCACTAGAAGCCTCTGATGGAGCTCTAGATGTGTCGAATAGGTCGTCATACAATGGATTTTTCCTTGTATGCCTCGTGGGTAGCTGATTATGGTGACCTTGTCATCCTACTCAATTCCTATGATTCCTATTCATATCTATTTCAAAAAGATCATAGAACAGCAAGTATATATATAAGAAAGTCAGAAAATGGTTAGATGAAAAATGTGATGTCCAAATGAAAATGCTTCACTTTACTCCACCAAAAGATAGATCAAGCTACACAATATTAAAAATCACACCACTAAAGATAATAATACTAGTAAGCCACTGATAAAAGAGAATGAATCTGAGATATATCAATGTCCTCATCTCAAATAAGTGGAAACACAAGATAGACTACCAAATTTGCACCAAAAATGTCAAATAATGGGCAAAAGTTGGTAATCTTTCCTCGTGAAACCTTTTCTACCACTGAGAGGGTCTAATGAATTCTGTGCAGCTCAATAAACAACAGAAGATAGAAACCTAAATAAAACCTTGAAATCAAGCAACAAAATCAATAACGCATGCTTCCCGGCACCGGCACCATTTTGACGAAGCTATTTATGCGGTCGTTAAAAGATACAAACATAGGTAAAAAAAAAATTATAATACCGAACTCACAATGACAAAGATATAAAATCAAGTAAAGTGTAAGTATCGGGTCGATCCACAGAGAACAAGGTCGACTTTTATTACAGAGTTGACTTGGTCAAACTTAGGTTTAAAAGAGATTTTAAAGGAGTGGAAATGATATTTGATGAATAGAAATGATGTAAATATACTATATAGGATATTTTAAGATTCAAGACCTCGGATTTGACAGAGAAAAGTCAAAAGTCAAGGTCATAGTGTTAACTTTAACCAATAATTGACTTTCTGAAAAATCAAAGAATCAAAAGATATCAGAAGATTACGAAAATAATATATTCAGAAACTATAGAGAAAATGGAATTTATTGATATAAAATTCATGATTTTTTGATAATAAATGGATTTACTATGAATTATTGAAAATCAAAGATAAGAAAAATCCCGAAATGAACACTTCCGAGAAAATCTTCAAATTGACTGGTCAAATGTTATCCAAATCTTGCAATTGTGGTTGGTATATCACTAGAAAGCTAACAACCAGAGGATTCCAAAAAGATCAAAATTATCAAATTCTAATTTATATTTTGAAAGTAATTGATCTCGCAAGTCAACGCCCAAATTTGGATTAAAAAGAAACAGTGGTTGGTCAAATGTTAAAAGGGAAGGGTCAAATGATCTTGGAATTTGATGAATTTTCTATCCACAGAAAGCTGATGAAATAAGGAATCCAATGAAACCAAAATCAAGTTATTCAAAATTATAATCAAAGAGATATCCTTTTTTCAACATCAGTAAAAAAATCGGACTGAAATTGGACTAATCAAAACTCAAATTACCGTCAGATAATCGATCGAATCTACTACTAATCCAATTTTCACGAAGATGGGGCTTCAATTCACGAGGATTGAAGCAAATTTGCACAGCTTCTTCCTCGCGGGCGTTCGGCGTTCAAGGGGAAAATACGATGAAATCCAATGATTAATCACGACAAATCTTGCTCCAATCGGATCGCGATTGAGTTTAAACGTATGGGAATCGTGATGAACTCTGGATTTTGCTCCAAGTTTGCTTAATTACTTCACAAATAAATCAAGAGTTACGAAACAAGAAGAAAAACATGGGTTTTTAAAGGGAAATTTCCGCGAGAATTGCGGACCGTTTGATCATGTGGAAGGCCGATTGATGGCCACGATCTCATGATGATCGTGGGCCATCAATGCAAAGCAATCATGGCCAGATCGCATGGAAAATGCATCACGAACACGCGGTGATTGAGACACGATCGCGTGGCGATCATGGGCCTCGATTGTGCACCACGTTCTCCTTTGAGATTAATTCTGCCGTCCGATGAAGACCATCGTGTCGAGATGCATTCAGATGTGTCCACGTGTCTCCCCCTCGATGTGTTCAAATCACGATGAGTCGCGACCGTACGATGAAGATCGCGATCATGTCCGATGAGGATCGCGCTGTCCGATGAAGATGTGTGGTGCATTTTCACAATCGCGCGTTCGATGAAGATCGGACGCTCTCGAAGCATCCACGTGTCGCCATGTAAGTCACCAATCGCACTCACTTACTCTTCATTTTGCGGCACGTGCTGTGATGGAGATCGGGTGGACACAAGTCCACGTGATCGCGACATCTCCATCATCACGATCACATCCAATGCTTGCGGCATCGCCACGTGTCTTGCAAGTGTTAAACTCCGCGAGAACATAGTCCCACACGGAGGGAAAAAAACATCGGCACGTATAAAATGTGGAAGGTTGTAACGCACTTGTGTTACCACCTCAATAATCTCACCAAGGCCCACTAACTCGTGGGCACTTCACTTGCAAGCCCCCCTGTCATGTGGCGCCCCCGGGTGTCCGTGTGGACTCGTGTGGCCCATGCCACGCGTTCACGTCGCATGACGCCACCTGAGCTCTGTGTGGGCTCGTGCGGCTCTGCCACGTGGCCTTGCGTGCCGCGTCGCATGCGTGATGGTTCTGCTCACCACGTTAGCATCTGCGCCACGTCAACTCCGAGGGGTCTGTGGAATATAAAACCCCCCTTTTTTCGTGATTTTAGTTAAGAAATAATTAAAATAAAAATTCAAAAAAGTCTAAAAACTTCAAAAATCAATATTTTTGAAAATACAACTCCTTTTAATCTCAAATTTTCTCCATTGGATTAAAAATTTCTCCCTTTTTAATATCATGCCTTCTAAAATATAATTTCAAAGAAGAATGTAAGATGAACTTATAATTTGCTTAGATCATCTCTTAAGAAGTCCTCTTAATATCATCCTCACATTTTCATCTTGAAATTTATCCTTCAAAACATGCACTAAAGTCAAAGTAATTCAAGGAAAGAGATTAACTTCTATTATTTTAACTTTACAAAAGATTAATCATCAATAAAGCATATAATTACCCCTAATTATGAATAAATATAGAGTTTAGTGAAATGGCATACCAGTGGAGAAAATTCATAAAAATTATGATAACATGCATTATATTCACATAAAATAATCATGAATATGAGTTAAATAAGATAAGAATTTAAGTTATAAATGCATGTTATCACGCAGTTGCCTAGAGCTCCACCTGGTCAGTCTGAAGAGAAAAGAAAGGCAAAAACTGCAGGAGGAGAGGAAGGGATTTTTTTTTTGTACTTACCGAAGTCGACCTTGGCAGGGTTTACTGGCTTGGACAATATGTTCTCCCTTCTCTCCTGCAGGGTATCGAGCTGGGACAGCCTCCTTGTTTCCTCTCGCAGGATACTGAATCAGATGAGAAGAATTCCATGGTTTTTCTCCCCAATCCAGAATGCTCTCAAAAATGAAGAATGTAGGGTTTTTAAAAGGGGTTTGAGGCTTTCTAAGCCGTTGGATCTAGGGGGGGGGGAAGGCCAATAGAGGATTTGATTTGAGCTCTCCCCTGGATTCGGGAAGTTCAATCCTCCAATTAGCTTGTTTCTGCAAACATCGATGAAAAATTTAATTTCCCTCCTTTTTTTCCTCTCTTTTTATCTTTCCTCTTCTGGATTCTTCTTAATGGGTTGAATCTCCCAACTTGCTCTTGGCCCAAATCAGGATGATGTCCTTAATTTCCCTGATCCAAGTGAGTGAATCTATACTAAAAAGGCTAAACAAAAACCCATTAGATACTTTCCCCTTGGCAATAAAGCCAAGAGGGTTTTAAACTTTTAAAAGCCTCAATTAACACAATTTATGAGTTCACCTACAGATATCAAGAAGCATTGCTTTTCAATTAAGCTGAGATTTAGAGCAACTTAAGGAGTCCAAAATATGCTAAATAAACATGCTAATAATATAAGTATTGTGATAACTTTTGGAGTTATTAGTAATCCCCTCCATGGATAGTGTAAATCCTATTTCTCTTTTTATATTTTATATTTTTTATCTTTTTTTAAAACAATTTATCATTATTATCGATTTCCTTATTACTCGATTTTCCATTTTTTCATTATTCTTTCATCATCTTCCATTTTATCATTTTCATCTCTACATTCCATCATTCTATTCTCAATATTTTTCAAATTATTTCTCATAGAATACAAATATATATATTTTCTAATTTTTTTCATACCATATTCCATTTCTTAATCCTTCCATATTTCTTCCATCATTTTTCCCTGTAAAAGTATCTCTATTCCCGGAAGCACTAATCTCATTACGTGGGAACCTTGATGATTTGACCCTTACTTTACCATTAAATAAAGTAAGGAATTATAAAATTTTTTTTTTATGATTTGATAAAAAACCAACAATTAAAATACCCTAATTAAAATCGAGGTCATCAAGACCTTTATATAGTTAAAAAGATTTTTTAAATCATTTGGGAGAGTTTCTACACACTATTGAGTGCTATTTCTCAAGGTTGCAGTTATGTCATCTTCTCCTTGTCTCTAAGTAGTGACATCTTCCCTTGGTTCCTCTAATGTGATTCCTCCCTCATCACATGATTGGTGTTGAAAGAGCTCACTAGCTGTTTACTTTTCTTTCTCGTGCAATACTTAGCAAAATGTTGTAGTATTTGTAGGATGAACATCATGTCATTTTCAATTTAAGTCTGTTTCTTGATTTTGCAAATCAATGGGTGTCTCCTCCAACTCAATTATCTTGAATTGTGTCATATATGGAGCATCCAAATAAGGTTCTTAACTTGACTCAATTCACTACTAGGTTGATACAAAAATGTAGGATACGAGGACATTGTTAGTTGTGGGATGATAACAATGATAACCCTTTTGGATATTTGAGTATACTAAAAATACACACATTAGGGCCTTGGCTGATAACTGATATGGTTGCATAAAGTGTGAATGAAAATAACTTATGCATTTGGACATTCAACTTTCTAAAAAATTCCTTAATTTTACTCTACTAAAAAATTTAATCTAATAACTTCAGATGATAGCCTATTAACTAAATGTATTGTAGTATGTTAGATAGTGGTATCGGGCTCCCGGCCCATTTAGGGCCCCTCATCTTCACTTCTTGCATAAGGATTTATGTACTCTCTTTACTCTATGTAATTCTTGAAAACCTCTACCAAAAGTTGTAGTACAATAAATTCAGAGGATAGCCTATTAACCAAATGTATTGTAGTCTGTCATATAGTGGTATTGAGCTCCCTGCCCATTTAGGGTCCCTCATCTTCACTTATTGCATAAGGATTTATGTACTCTCTTTTGTCTATGTAATTCTATGGTTTCTTGCTCTCATCGACAACATGGTATTAGAGCCATAACTCCTCTCATTCTCGTCACCATCACCAAGCATTGCAATTTTCATTCTCGATGTGGCACCTCCTCCTCCTCTAGGGCATTCTCCTATCCATCATTGTCTCTAGTCGTCAGTGTTCTCAAGCTTTTCTATTGGTGTCCCCTTGATTTCCGTTTATCTCTCCACTCTGTTTGATGCTACATGATGTGTGTTGCTCCACAACATCCTCCACTCCATAGTGTTTGGCACTTCATGTCGCCCATTGCTTTGCTTTGTCCGCCGCTCCATGGCGCACTTGCTCATGCCTACATTTGTCTCCCCAACATATTATCAGGTCTCTACCAACAATCTGTGGCATTGTCTATGAATTTTATATTCTCTTCACCCTCTTTAGCTATGGATTCTGATACCTCAGGCCGACACCCCAGTGATTCTTATACTTATAGTGTCCTACTCCGCCAACTTCCGCACTTTATCTTTAAATCATGATATAACTTACTCGGCATGTCTACAATTTTAAGAACATAATTAAGCGACATGGACTTCTAGTTTTGAGTTCTTCCTCGAGTCTCATAGTCTTCTTCATCATCTCGCAGATGACCCTCCACCACTTTGTGACGTGTCTTATGTCTTTTAGTCGTATGAGTATATATGAGCCAAAATGAAATTTTTGTAATTCAAGATTTTCTACTCTCTCTCCTCTCCCCTATATGTCTCTCTTCTCCTTTCTTGTTTTCTTCAATCAAGATCGTTGTCTCATTTTCATTTTCCACTTGATATTAGAGCGCTAACATAGGGTTCCTCGTGGCAGTGTCGGATCTTCCCATTGTCGCTCGCATATCATCTCCCCATTGCTCTAGTGGATCTCTCCTTGTAGCCAACTTGAATCGGCTATATCTTTATCATTTGAGGTTGGATCAACTTGAAACATGTTACACTGGATTTAGAAACATTGAAAACATCTATTTTAAGCCAAAGAACATCGTAAATGATGGCCTAATGCCTTCACTCTTGCCTCTTTTTGGAAAGCCATTAGTTTTCTAAGTGTCATATTCAAAAGTTCATATTTTGTATTCCCTATTTGAAAGTTCTTTTATTAGGTATTATTTGAAGCAAATTTTTAATGATCTACAAATTTTTTTTGGAAGTGAATTTTGATGCTATTTCAATGACCTAAATCAAATATTTTTGAAAAGAATACATTTTGTCAGAAATTATTTGCGCAGAATTTTCATTCAGACCTATACTTAATGAAATAAATTGATTTTATATCTCATTAGATAAAAAAAATTAGAAACTATAAGCTTTCTCCTAAAAAAATTCTTTGAGGATTTTATAATATGAGAAATGAATGATTTATCGAAGTAATTTTGGGGCACATAAAAATTATGATTATTGATTTCTTAGCTTATTGATTTGGGGGACACGTCACCTTAAGATTGTGGAAAACAATGACTCTTCATCAACATCTTTGCCCATTCCTCTCTCTTATATCGTCTTACCACCCTTGGCAATCATATCGATCCCTAATTCTACTCAAACAATCCAATCGGTCCCTACTTCTACTCCAACAATCAAACCAATATTGCCCCCTACTTCGGCGTTTCTGCCGATCTTTAATCTTGGCCAGGCAATACAACCAACTGTTGCTTCCTCATCTTCTTTGATGAAGACATTCATCCACCATCTTCAGAGTTCCTGTACTATGTTAGACTGAATAAACTATGTCACTTGGTCTCCCAGCTTCCATCATTTTCTACAGATTCATGATCATCTCTCTTTTCTCATAGACAACCCTCCCTTGTTCGGGAATCCTAGCCGTATAACATGATTCATCGAGGATGAAAACTCATCATAGCATGGTTGTTCAAGCGGACTAACAAGAAAAATCCAAGAGGTCGTTGAAAACACGCGGACAAGTGTCAAAACAAATTCCAAACTCACCAATTTTGATAAATAATCATGGATTAGATAGTATAGAAGTGAATAAAGGTTGAATCCATAGAGAATTAAGGTACTTTTCGAGGTATTCTTCAAATTTGATCAAAATCAGACAATGAATTGAGGTGAGAAATTAGGGATTTTGATATTTTTAGAAAGATAACTCAAAGACGAATCCAAAGAATTAAAAATCATAGAATTTGGATCAAGATTTACGGAGAACTCAATGAGCAAAAATAAGGTAATAAATTTGAACGCGAAGAGAGAGAAAACCAAAATTAAATCTAAAATTCTACGATTTCGAAATGATCTAAAAGATCACCGAATCAAAGACTTTTCATCATGCGATTTCGAAGATGATCGTTGGCATTCAAGAACCTATTTCTCCCTATTCTCTCCATGAAATCTCACTTTCAAAAACTCTTTGGACATAGAAATTGATCTATAAGTGAAGAGAAACAAGAGATTCAAGGATTGAGATATTTAAACAATTCAATTTTATTGAAACACCCTTGAATGGTTGACATCGTTGAAGAACATGTGTATAGGCTAAAAATTGGGCTAAATTATATTTATAGGCTAAATTGGGCGTGGACGTTGGATTTGGCTCTTCATCTTCAATCAACAGCTTAGATGAAACGCCTGGATGCGAATTGTTGACGTTAAGTTGCGTTTGTTTAATCAAAGATGAACCGTTGATAACATGCAAATTATCCATGAAAATATATGATTATGAATGCAAATTAAGGCATAAACCATTCCATTCTAATGCATGTTATCATATTTTTTGAGTTATTATCTATCATTCTATGAAAAGTAAGTTATAATCTCAAATACATTAATGCAAGGATAATTATGATAAAATAAGAGAAATATTTTTTAGATTAGATTATCCCCATTTTTATTTGAGATTATAATTAGGTTTTAATGTTAAATAATAAGATAAAAGACTTTTTTCTACACTCATTGATTTTTTTAAGTTTTAAATTCTAAAAGAAATGAGTGCGTCTTTGAAATAAAAATTTATTCTCTAGGTATTTATTAAATTTTACTTTTTATAATGATAGAAGTTTAATTTTTGATCTAATAAAAGAAATTTGGATTAATTTGGAATTGTATTTTAAATTTGGATTAATTTTTTCTCATTTTTTATGAATTATTTGGATTTATTTTGAATTAAAAAGAATAAAAAATCATATTTATATCGCGTGCTGACATGACAACTGATGTGGCGCAGGCAAAAATGGCGTCACCACGTGGTGGCGTATGAACACGCCACATGGCGTACACATATGTGTGCGTGTGTGCACGTGTGTGTGCGTGTGTGCGTGCGTAAGTTTAATTAGTGAGACAAAGCACTCTTTTCAGAGTTTACGCTATCTCATTAATCATAGCTTACTTATATACTCGTTAGATTTCCTAAATTTCTGTCATGTGGGACTATCTTGTTATGTTTTTATGCGCATGTGACGTGGTAGCATGTGGAGCGTTCAATTCGCCTATTAAAACAAAGTCGTTAATCTTAACTTAATTGGGGAAAGGGGGGAGGGGGGTACGTGATGATTCGTCAACAAATCATTTTTAACACTATTTGATCTCATATGTTCATTTGAAGAGTTATAATGCCTGAGATTAAAACCTCTCCTTGGACACATCCAAAGTGTCAGGTCAAAATCAGACGCCAAACGTTTCTTCTTCACGCACGACGTGACAAAATCTCTGAGGTTCATCTTCGATCGAATGGACGTGATTTAAATGTAAAAATTTGCATCAAATGCATTTCATCAAAGCCGTTGATCGAATATTAAATGCTGATCCAACGATTATGCCCAATTCTCCATATAAATTGAGATGTTCTTCGATGATGTAAATTATTCCTGGATATTTTCATGTAATTGAACAGTTTAGACACAGCCATCCTTGAATTGTTTGCTTCCCTTTGCTTCTAGACTCATTTCCATGACCGATGAGTGTTTGAAAGTGAGATTTTGTTGAGAGAATAGGAAGAAATCGATTCTTGAATGCCATCGATCATCTTCGAATTCACGAAATGAAAAGCCTTTGATATGGTGAGAAATTGGATTAATTCGAGCACTATCTTGGGTTAGAAATTGTGTTTTCATCATAATCTTTATTCCTATAATATTATATTTCAATTTCAAATTGTAGATTAAGTTAATTTTGATTTTTAATTTTGAGTCTTTTGTTATCTTTTTCAGAAATTTCTGCCTAATTAGCTTGTCGATTTCTCTGCGAATCTTGATCCAAATTATATGATTTTAAATTTTGTGGATTTGTTTTTAAGTTATCTTTCTAAAATCATAAAAATCCCTAATTTCTCACCTCATTTTATCGTCCTATTTGATCGAATTTCAAAGAGTTCTTTGAAAATACCCTAATTCTCAATGGATTCGACCCTTATTCACCTTTATCCTATTTAATGCGCCATTCATTTTTAAAATTGGTGAGTTTGAAACTTGTTTTGATGCTTATTCGTGTGATTTAAATGACCTTGTGGATTCATTTTGTCACGCGCTCAGATTTCGCCAAGTCACACGTGAAGAAGAACTGTCGCTTAACGATCGTCGTTTGATCTTCATCGAGCGTTTGAGGTGAGTCCACGAGTCCACTGGAGTCCATCGGGCGCTTTTAATCTTGACCGTTATAACTCCCAAGATGAACGACTGATATCAATTGTCATTAAAATGAACCGTTCCCCCTCGAGTAGGTGAACATTGATGATCGCGATTAAATCATGTGATCGTCCACTCTAGATTGTGCCATGTCACCTGCAAATAAAAATAAATACAAATAGTCCCACATGACAAAAATTGAGGCAAAATGATGTGTATATAAGGCGCGCGTTATTAATGGGTTAGCAAAAATCTATTAATAGATGCTTAACCCAGTAAACATGTACACATACACACATGTGCACCACGTGGCGACACTTAATCCACTCTGCCGCGTCAGCTACCATGTCAACGTGTGATTTTTAATGATTTATTTATTCTTTTTTAACTCAAAATAAATCTGAATAAATTCATAAAATTCATAAAAAAAAAATTCTAGAAAAATCCCTAAAAATTATAAAATTCATATCCTTCAAAATACAACTCCAAAATAATCTAAATTTGTCTTGTTTCATAAGAAATTAAATAATATATCATTCTAAAAAGTTAAATTCAAGAAATAACAAGAGAATAAATTTTTATTTCAAAAATACACTCATTATAAGGTTAGAAAAATAAATGAGTGTATAAGAAGTATTTTCTCTTATTATTTAACATTAATCATAAATGATTGATCTTATGACATAATGTCATTATATAGAAGAGCTTGTTGTCGCTATCTTTTTTGTAGGCGTTGACACCTCGATCTCTTCTTATAGTCGAGGGTTTGTATTGAGTGAGGCTCACCTTCTGACTCTCTTCACGTTTTTCGCTTCCACTCTCTAGGTGTCGACCAAGACTCCTCTTTTGCCATCATTTGTATGTTAGGATCCGAGGTCGATAAACTTTATGAAGTTTCGATCAAAACATAAAATGCAACAGAATGCATTGAATCAGACATTCAAAATACTAACCCACCAAGAATAGATGATCCTATCATTTAGTTTGTATCAGAAAACATACTTACAGGGTTTCCTTGAGAGAGTTCTTGAAGCTATTCAAGCGGTATCTGATAACATGCAATTACATGATTATTAATGCAAATTAAGGCATAAAACATTCTATTTTTGTGTATGTTATCATACTTTGAGTACATATATATCCTTTCATGCAATTTTAAGTTATAATATAAAAATACACTATTTTAGTGATAATTATATATTTTAATACTATATTTTAGATGAAGATTATTTACATCTATTTTGAGATTATAATTGGGTTTTAATGCTAAAAAATAAGTGAAAATACTTTTTATATTTATTTATTTTTCCAAGTTATAATTTTTAAGAGAAATGAGTGTATTTTTTAAATAGAAATTTATTCTCTTGTTATTTATTAAATTTGACTTTTTAGAATGATAGATAATTTACTTTATGATCCAATGAAATAAATTTGGATTATTTTACAGTTTTATTTTAAAAGTTATGAATTTTCTAAATTTTAGGGATTTTTTGATTTTTTTCAGAACTTTTCAGAATTTGTAGAATTTAAAATTGATTTATTTAATTTAAAATCAATTTTATAATCGCGCAGGTGACGTGGCAAAATCTAAAGCGTCCGATCGCACGATTAATCGCGATTGTCGATCGTCACTTAAGGCGAGGGGGGGGGGGGTACGTGGCCCAATCTTATTCGTCGGCGAATCATTTTCAAAATGATTTAATCTCAACTGTCGATCTGTAGAATTATAACTGCTGAGATTAAAATCGATGAAAATGCATCCGAAGCGTCAGATCGAAATCCAACGGATGGCATTTGATCTGTTACTTATAGCGCACATGACGTGGCGAAATCTTGACAATCCATCTCCAACCCAACGGCCATGACTTAACTGCAACGATTCTCATCTTTGCGTTTCATCAGAGCCATTGATTGAATATTAAACGCTCCATCTGACAATTACGCCCAAATTTGCTATAAATTGAGATGCTCTTCGACATTATAAATCATTTTTGGATGTTTTCATGTAATCGAACAGTTCAGATACCACTATCCTTGAATCTCTTACTTACAATCGCTTCTAGACTCATTTCTGTGTCGACGGAGTGGTTGGAAGTGAGATTTTGTCAATAGAATAGAGAGAATTTGCCTCTTGAACGCCGATGATCGTCTTTGAAATCGCGGAATGAAAAGCCTTGAATCTGGTAATTAATTAGATCATTTTGATCGCTATATCGGGTTAGATTATGTGTTTTCATCCTAATCTTTTGTCATATATCATTAAATTATAATTTAGGATCATAGATTTATTGAATTGTCTTTAATTTTGGATTTCTCTTTCTTCACATTCAGAAATTTCTACCTAATTTGCTCTTTGATTTCTCCACAAATCTTGATCCAAATTAAGTGATTCTTGATTTCGTGGATTTGTTTTTGAGTTCTCTTTCCAAATATATTAAAACCCCTAATTTCTCACCTCAATTTATCATTTGATTTGATCAAATTTCAAAAGATCTATGAAAATTCCCTTAATTTTTCTTGGATTCGACCCTTATTCACCGCTATACCTATTTAATTCATCATTATTTCATAAAATTGGTGAGTTTGGTAATTGTTCTAACTCTTGACCTTATGTTTTCAACGACCTCACGGTCTTGATTTGTCGGTATCCACACGATCTCTAGATGGTTTGAACTCCTCTTCAAAGCTCTTCACCAAGAGAGAAAAGAGAATAAATGAGATAATTCTCACAAGGCTTACATGGGGAGCTTGAGTTGTGGTTATTCTCTCCCTATCTATAGATATATGGTATGTGGATTTTTTATAAAAACCCTCATAATTATATTTGTAGCTACCAACATCCACATACCTTATGTGTGTGACCCTCTAGATCCATATATCTCACTAGTTAACAACTCTATAAATCAAATAACACAGTATTGTTTAATCTTAATTAATTATCCACATAGACATATAGATTAGTTAATCATGAATTGATTTAACCCAATCGATAAGTTGAGTTGTCAGCCCGTTGGGTGCCAAGTTATACCACGTATTCTAGGAGATAAGGAAGAACTCACTTATGGAACCTCTCTATTATCGATTACCATGTATGAATAATCTTGCATCCGCACGAGATTCATGAATGACTTAGGGTATAGTCAACTGTTAAACCCTAATTGGTCACTCAAGTTAGTACTAATGCGTGTAGAAAATCATCGATAACTCCTTATATGATATTTCTTCTACCTTAGCTAAGGATTTCATTGCATCTCATTCATTAAATCAATCTCTTCAAATAGCGAGGGTGGACGATCCCATCTTGACCAAAAAATTATCTTCGTGGACTTTATGTCGTATTCAATATATGATGTTTTAGATATCTTGTGGCTAGGTGGTGGCGTACGACCCCCGTCGCCACCAAGACACGATACCCCGGCGCCGGAGGAGCCCTTTTGCGCGCGCGGATCTATCCGCTTATCTTTACTTCTTTATTTCTTTATTATGGATCTTTTGACCCGCACGTGTTTAAGCGGGTCCTCGTTTATTTCTCTCTCTCTTTAGGCCGTTGGTTGGGTTTCCCGTTGTTTCGGGACCCTAGCCTAAGGCCCTTTCCCTTTTTGTGAACCTTATTTCTATTTCTATGAGTATGGGTGTGGGTTGTGGGCCTCAAGTGGGCCCTTTCCTCTCTTGGCCCACCAAGGGCTCTATAAGAGGGGAAGGGACCCCCCCACAAACGCTAGCCGTCATTTGAGAAAAAGAAGGGAGTCTCCTCCATCTCGAGTGACTGCTCACGGAAGGCCGGGGAAGGAGTCCAACCGCCGTCGCCGCCGCCGCCGCACGCCTTCGTGCCGCCGCCGCCGCCGCCGCGACGACCGCCGCCACTCCTTGCCCCGGCCACGCTGATATCCCTGCTGTTGCTCCAGCCGCCGCCGCCGCCGTCGCCGCCGCCTCGGGCCGCCGCCACGCCGCCTCGCCGCCGCCACCGCCGCCGCCGCCGCCAGGACGCAGCTCCGCCATCCCCTCCGGTCATCCCCCTCCACGGACCTCCCACATCCCTCTCATCCTCCCCACGTCCGCTTCCCTCCACATCCTTCTCCGGCGAACCGCCCATCGCCGTTTTCCGATCATCCTCCTCCCACGATTTCGCCCTCTACTCGCCCCCTCCACGGACCATCAATCCTCCTCAACCTCCTCCTCCACCACCAATTCCGGTGAACCCCCTCCAAACCGCCGCCTCCCACTCCTATTCCCACGGGTTGCCCCTCCTTCCACGTCCAAACCTTGTCCTCCGCCGTCGCAACCCGCCGCCGCCGAGCTCCACGTCGTCTCCGCGCCAAGACACCGCCTCCTTCGCCCCGGTCGACGTCAACATCCCGTCGACGGCCCGCGCCGTCGCCGTCCCGCGCGCCTCCGCGTCATCGCCGCGACCCCCTCGACCTTTTCCGCCTCGAGGACGGCCGCCCCGGCTCCTCTCCTCGACCCGCCGCCCGGCTCGCCTGCTCCCACGCCGGAATCGCCACGCGCCGCCCAAATCGCCACAGGGAAACCCTAATTGGGGGAAGAAGAAATGAACGATTCCCGCTGAGTTGACTCAGCGGGAATCGTCCCACCCCCTCCTGCACCCAACCCGGTCGCCCGGCTCGCCCGGTTCATCGGGTCGCCCAGGATCGGCCGAACCGCCTGAGCCGGACCGCGCGCCCTGGTCAAGCCGAGGCCACCAAAGCGGGGACCAGCCCGGGCCGGGCCAGACCGCGCCCGGCTGACCCGGTCCAAGCCGGCCCAACCCGAGCCGACTCCGTCCGGTCCAGATCGTCTGGACCGCCCTGCCTGCCTAAGCCCGGTCCAGACCGATTGGACCGTCCCGGCCGGTCCAGACCGGCCCAGATCGGCCCAGATCGGCCCAGACCGGCCCAGCCCGGTCCAGACCGGCCCAGCCCGGTCCAGACCGGCCCAAACCGGTCCAAGCCGGTCCAGACCGGCCCAGAGACGCCCGGGTCGTTCCAGACCGTCCGACCCGCCCCGAGTCGACCCCGGACGCCACCTCCCGCCTCCCGTGTTCGCCCCGCTCGTCCGGCTCACCCCGTCTTATCGTCACTCCGCCCGCGCCGACCGCCCCTCCGCGTTCCGTCGCCGACTCGTCCGGTGTCCGACATCGCTGCTGCGCCCGACAACTTCCCCTCGCCCCGACCGACCGGGCTCGCACCCCGCAGGTTTGCTCCAACCCCTTTCACAGTTAATTACTTTTCGAAGCGTTTCCTTTACTCGTCTCCACCGCCGTCGGACGACGTAGATAGGGTAGTACGTTTATAGGTTCGAGATCTCCGACGCGTACGTCGGAGTCCGGTCCGGCGTGGGCGGCAGCCTCCGGCTACTCCACGACGAGCGACTTCCACGCTTCGGGACGTGGATCGAGAGGATCTCACCCTACCCATCATCGCGAGTTTCCCGGGTCACCCGGAGTCGACTCCGCTGATCGGCACGCTTGCTTGCACCTAGGCTTAGGTTAGAGGTCTCATACTTAGGGTCTAGGATTTGCTTATCCATAGGTTAGGGTTGGCCAGGCTACCTCCGGTCAACCTCGGTCCCATTGATCGGGCACGAGGGGTTTTCACCACCGTGTCCCGCATCAAATTGGTATCGAGCGGTCGTTGGGTTCTCGCCCAACCCGGTCCTTGAGGGCAGCTCACTCGAGCCTCCGTAGCGTAGTTAGGACATCATCTAGGTCATTACATCATATAGGCACCCCTAGGTTATCATCATGGCATTCGAGACACGCTCCGCCAGAGATAGAGGAGGATCCCCATCTTCACGGCATTTGTGCGATGCCTCGGAGCCACCTCTCCCGCGGTTTCACGAGCCCCGCCGGCTCGTGAGCCCATATGGTGATCATTACGATCACCACTACCCCGACTACTATGATTGTCGAGATGATCCTAGTCGTCGAGGCGACCCACGTCACGACGATGGTCGCGACCGAGTGTACCATCGCTGGCCCTCGGATGCTTATGGTCGCCACGAGCACGGGGCCTACCCAACTCATTTGGATGATCGAGCCCGTTCGCCGCTGCCACCACTATCCGCACGACTCACCACAGCGCCCGTTAGTCAGGCCCCTCTAGAGTTTCACGAGCCTCGGCGGCCCGTGAATCCCGGTAGTGATCGTTACGATCACCGCTACCCCGACTACCACTATTATCGGGGATGAGCCTAGTCGTCGAGGTGCCCCACGCCACGACGATGGGACGCGACCCAGAGTGGACGAGTCGTCAGCCCCGGGATACATATGACCGCCGCGGACAGGGCCTATCGCGCTCATTTGGGACGACCCACCCCATCCGCCACCGCCACGACCGCGTTATGACGACCATCGACACCACGATCGTGATCGGGGTCGGGATCAGCGACACTACTCTAGATATAGAGGCGACCCTCCCGACGAGACGATCTCGATCGGCGAGTTGCCCGTCGATCGCCGGATCGCGATGCTTTTCATCGCGACTATCCGCGTGCGCGAGACTACACTCGCGCACCCGAGGACGCACGTTATGATCGTTATCACGATCATGAGCGTTATCCCGATCATAGGCGCTACCGGAGTCCTCCCCACCACGACATTGGTGATGACTACCGCGCAGACCGATACGACGATCGGGATAGGCGACACGAGGATCATAGTGCCCGCATACTGAAGGTATGCGCGCGGTTGATCTAGTCTTTTTATGGCTCTCGAGGGCCTAGAGACTATATCGATTGGGAGTCCGCTATGAACTCCTACTTTCGATACTATCGCATGGATGACGACCTCTGCGTTGAGTACGCAGAGACGAGACTTGGCGGACACGCCAAGATCTTTTTGGGAGGATGAGCGTCATGCGAGCTTATCGACGAGGACAGCCCATCACTTCATGGATAGATATGGCTCAACGCTTGAGGAACAAGTATGTTCCTCGAGAGTATGAGTCTACATCATTCCCAGGACGGGGGCACGATGCCTGTCCAGGGAGCACATGGAGCATATGGTGCGACCCACCGAGTGACTTCGATTTTTCTCCATCTCGGCCTCTTACGAGGGTCGCTCCTACGCGATCTAGTCCGACCACCTCGGCTTCACCGATACGATCTAGTATCGGGAATGGACGGACTACACCCGAGATGTCAGTAGCGTCAGCACCATCCCGGCGACCACCACCCGCAGACGCACCTCATGATACGACAGCTTTGTCCCAAGTCCACACCACTTGTTTCAAGTGTCTGGGCGAGGGACATTGGACGAGCCAGTGTCCTTTGTGGAACCTCCTTCTCGAGGTCAAGGGACTCGACCGTGGCTCCCATGAGGATGATCTTCCCTCAGGCGACGATGTTTATCTCGCTGATGAGGCCCTGGCAGACGAGTGCGATGACACTCCTGAGCTGATTGATCACACCCCGATCTTGCCAGCCGCTCCCGCAGCCGTCGAGGCCCCCGCTCCAGCCAGCACCCTGACGAGCACACCGATGAGGGACATGACCAGCATTGCCATTCCGAGATCACTAGTAGATGTGATCCTATCACCCCAGTTGCCCGTCAGCCATCATTTGCCCGACGACGCATCTTCGGTAGGCGCGCCATCACCTATGCGCCTACATGGACTATCCACGTCCATTATCTCAGACCGCGACCTGCGGTTCACTAGTCACTTACGGGAGGACCTTTATGAGCTTACTTGGGGGCTCGAGCCCACATTTTTCGCGCAGTTATCATCCTCGAGTGACGGTCGGATCAGACGACATCAATCGTAGCATGAGGAAACGACTTTGGTCATCGGCCGGCGTGAGCTTGATCATTTGGGACATGATCCTACTACGCGCCGAGTGCACCTACCACCCCTCTTCCGACCATACCTCGGCGTGAGCCCCGTCGAGATTGCACATGGCTTAGCACCCCCTGCAAGCCCTTAGACATAGTTCCCCTCGACCCTCATGTTAGAGTTTATAGGGTCGAGTCGCATTTGCCCAGACATGTTAGTCATTTGCATCAGGGACATTCATGATAGAGTATTGAGTCGGTATGCATCGTACAAGCAGGCTGCCGATTTGCACTTGTCGACCCGGGTCTTCCGGGTGGGAGACCCGAGGTTATGGTTAGGGCTGAGGCCCGAGCGTTATGCTCCTGCTCTTAGCACCGGCCCGTCTCGAGTCCTTTCCCAGGATGGGCGGGATCGCCTATGTCGTCGACTTCCCTCCTTCGTGGGGGGAATAGCTCCACGTTCCATGTGATGGATCTGACGTCGCACCCAGCTCTACCTCTCTCATCGACGTTAAGCCTTCACCCTACTGGCCCATTCTTTGAGAGAGAGTTTGCTCGGAAGTCCACTTTCCCCGCGTTACCACCCGATCGGCACGAGCGAGTCGAGGAGATTTTTCGGGAGGTAATTGACTTTTCGGGGACGGAGTTTCGTGGAGATTCTTTGTGCACTGCCAGGGCCGACCACCGGGAGGACGACGTATACATCTCGGAGGTGGACCTAGAGCGACTACGATCGGATCTTTGGAGCCCCTGCCGTCTTCTCTTGCTAACTCGACGGAGTCGAGTTCTTCCGACCCCGGGAGGATTGGTGGCGTACGACCCCGTCGCCACCAAGACACGACTACCCCGGCGCCGGGAGGAGCCCTTTTTGCTGCGCGCGGATCTATCCGCTTATCTTTACTTCTTTATTTCTTTATTATGGATCTTTTTGACCCGCACGTGTTTAAGCGGGTCCTCGTTTATTCTCTCTCTCTTTTAGGCCGTTGGTTGGGTTTTCCCGTTGTTTTCGGGACCCTAGCCTAAGGCCCTTTCCCTTTTTGTGAACCTTATTTCTATTTCTATGAGTATGGGTGTGGGTTGTGGGCCTCAAGTGGGCCCTTTCCTCTCTTGGCCCACCAAGGGCTCTATAAGAGGGAAGGGACCCCCCACAAACGCTAGCCGTCATTTGAGAAAAAAAGAAGGGAGTCTCCTCCATCTCGAGTGACTGCTCACGGAAGGCCGGGGAAGGAGTCCAACCGCCGTCGCCGCCGCCGCCGCCGCGCACGCCGTGCCGCCGCCGCCGCCGCCGCGACGACCGCCGCCACTCCTTGCCCCGGCCACGCTGATATCCCTGCTGTTGCTCCAGCCGCCGCCGCCGCCGTCGCCGCCGCCTCAGGCCGCCGCCACCGCCGCCGCCGCCGCCAGGACGCAGCTCCGCCATCCCCTCCGGTCATCCCCCTCCACGGACCTCCCACATCCCTCTCATCCTCCCCACGTCCGCTTCCCTCCACATCCTTCTCCGGCGAACCGCCCATCGCCGTTTTCCGATCATCCTCCTCCCACGATTTCGCCCTCTACTCGCCCCCTCCACGGACCATCAATCCTCCTCAACCTCCTCCTCCACCACCAATTCCGGTGAACCCCCTCCAAACCGCCGCCTCCCACTCCTATTCCCACGGGTTGCCCCTCCTTCCACGTCCAAACCTTGTCCTCCGCCGTCGCAACCCGCCGCCGCCGAGCTCCACGTCGTCTCCGCGCCAAGACACCGCCTCCTTCGCCCCGGTCGACGTCAACATCCCGTCGACGGCCCGCGCCGTCGCCGTCCCAGCGCGCCTCCGCGTCATCGCCGCGACCCCTCGACCTTTTTCCGCCTCGAGGGACGGCCGCCCGGCTCCTCTCCTCGACCCGCGCCCGGCTCGCTCTGCTCCCACGCCGGAATCGCCACGCGCCGCCCAAATCGCCACGGGAAACCCTAATTGGGGGAAGAAGAAATGAACGATTCCCGCCGAGTTGACTCGGCGGGAATCGTCCCCACCCTCCCGCACCCAACCCGGTCGCCCTGGCTCGCTCGGTTCATCGGGTCGCCCAGGGATCGGCCGAACCGCTGAGCCGGACCGCGCCGCCCTGGTCAAGCCAGGCCACCAAACGGGGACCAGCCCAGGCCGGGCCAGACCGCGCCCCAGCCTGACCCGGTCCAAGCCGGCCCAACCCGGGCCGACTCCGTCCAGGTCCCAGATCGTCCGGGACCGCCACGCTCGCCTAAGCCCGGTCCGGGACCGATTGGGACCGTCCCCGGCCAGGGTCCCAGACCGCCCGAGATCGGCCCTAGATCGGCCCCAGGCACAGCCCAGCCCGGTCCAGACCGGCCCAAACCGGTCCAAGCCGGTCCAGACCGGCCCAGAGACGCCCGGGTCGTTCCAGACCGTCCGACCCGCCCCGAGTCGACCCCGGACGCCACCTCCCGCCTCCCGTGTTCGCCCCGCTCGTCCGGCTCACCCCGTCTTATCGTCACTCCGCCCGCGCCGACCGCCCCTCCGCGTTCCGTCGCCGACTCGTCCGGTGTCCGACATCGCTGCTGCGCCCGACAACTTCCCCTCGCCCCGACCGACCGGGCTCGCACCCCGCAGGTTTGCTCCAACCCCTTTCACAGTTAATTACTTTTCGAAGCGTTTCCTTTACTCGTCTCCACCGCCATCGGACGACGTAGATAGGGTAGTACGTTTATAGGTTCGAGATCTCGACGCGTACGTCAGGGTCCGTACCGAGCGTGGGCGGCAGCCTCCTGGCTACTCCACGACGAGCGACTTCCACGCTTCCGGACGTGGATCGAGAGGATCTCACCCTACCCATCATCGCGAGTTTCCCCGGGTCACCCGGAGTCGACTCCGCTGATCGGCACGCTTGCTTGCACCTAGGCTTAGGTTAGAGGTCTCATACTTAGGGTCTAGGATTTGCTTATCCATAGGTTAGGGTTGACCGGCTACCTCTGGTCAACCTCAGTCCCATTGATCAGGCACGAGGGGTTTCACCACCGTGTCCTGCATCACTAGGGATTCATGAGTCATAATCAAAACACAATTATCCATCCACAATTTGTCTTTGGCGTCTCAAGTCAAAGGACCACATACATAACTATGACATGAATAAACCTGGTTGATAGTTAGGTATAATACTATTAAGAAATTCATACAGATCAATTCAGTAAACTCTTTCTCTAAAGAGCACTCATTATCTATCTTGAGTGTCTCTACACCGATGGCTGCAAGATTAGTCATACACATCATATGAGTGGGATTCAGTAGTGCTATTTTTCCAGATAATTCGATGTCCTTCTCGAATATCCCATGAATCAAAATCTTTAGAACACATGTTTCAAGATTAGTGATCACTATATTATGATCTCATCAAAATTCACTTAGTCATTGCACATGCTCATGGACTTCATTGCAAACATCACATAAGAATGACAATGAATAAATTTTATTTCAATGAACATAAACGAGATACATGGAAGTGTGATTGGCTTATAAGCCACATAATATCCATCAATTACTAGTAAATATTAATGTTATCAATTTTCACCTTGAAGTACAACCTCCCTCCTAATGCTTGGGGTGGTACAAGGTGGGTAGTAAAGTTTATAACAGTTTTTTAGGAAGTCTACTCCACTCGTGGACCTTATTACCCATCAAATATTATATTATATTTTTTTAATTTTACAATTCTCTATACTAAGACAAGACTCACAAACAACACAAGAACATGTAGGCCATCGGTTCTTTCTTCACATTGTTTATACCTACTACTACAAGCAATGTCCCATTGTGAGTTTGATTTCTAATGTCATTAGATCATGGTTCATATGACACAAATATTTTTGATATTGGTATCATATGATAAAATGATCCTACATCCCATACCTAGGAGCCTTATTTATCATTTGAAATCACAATAATGATAAAGCCGATAAAAAAGTAGATAGACTTGAATTAGCCAACGAGGTGAGCTACTGACTGATCCTTTCGAGGAGGACGAGAGACTTGCATCTGTTGTTGAAAAATCTTCATTTATTAAGTTTCCTCTCTTGGCTTTTGAGACATTTCTTGTCCATGGATTTTTGCGCTATTCACTTCAGGATTCATTGGCAGCGATATGGGACAAGGCTGAATCAATCTCTGGCTCATAAAATAGTGTCGGCCTAGTAGCCCAGCTAATCCCACTGGGCTCGTATAATTCTCGTGTTCTCTACCGGAAGCAAGTGGGCTTTGCAGGAGAATGTCTTTACCCT
>CM044102.1:22956348-23073933 GCA_024174645.1 Lemna minuta | reverse complement strand
TGATAGCCGGAAATGGACTACTTTGGGGGAAATACAGCCAATGGAGAGGAAGAGGATGATCATAACCGTCGGAAAACATCTGCGGACGAGGTATCAAGTTCCGGCTTGGAGGCCGAACACGGAGAAATCGTCGAAAACTCTCCGGTCGAAGTCGGCGATAGCGATGCCGATCTTTTCTCGACGTGCGAGTATTTGGAGAGAGGCGTGCTGCAATGGCTGCGAGCACTGGATCTCCAAGCTGTCGGGGCGTGCCGTGTTGACGAAAGGCTGAAGCCGCTTTTCAAGATGAATATCTCTAGTGGCATCGCGGAGGATAGGCTAGTGGCTAGGTTGAGTCAGGTTGATTTGAGACGTCCGCTCTTCTATTTTATTTAAGTTTATCACACGAGAATTCTAACTAGTTTTTCTCGTGATTTATTCGGCAGCACTTCGAAGCCATGGAAATTGGAACTCTTGCCAGATGCCTTTGCATTCCTCTTGTATCGATTCGCGTCGGGAAGGTCCACACAGGAGGGTACTCTCTATGTCCAACCGCTACAAAGTAATTGAGAATCCTGAATACTCTCGTTATCTCTTTCACGTCTGATTTTTACCACTCAGAAGGCGCGATTTATTACTCCCATTTTTGCTAGGCTTTTTTACGCTGCCAAGTATCATATAAGCTCTACATATATGCCGTCTGAATTCCAAGCAATAACAGTTTTATCTTGGCTCTTTTTCTCTCTCAGATTTTCTGATGAATGTGGCCACCACATTTTTAGGGCTTGAAACATTCTTCTGATGCACAATACTAGGTGATTGACAATCTTCTAAATTCTGAAAAAATAATTTGGGGGACTGTTTTTACATAGAACGGCGTGTTGAATGGGTCGAAGTTTCTCGAGGAAATACCCCACTAAACGGGGAGTTTCAAGAGGTCAATGTGGGCTCTGTTTGCCTCTTAGTAGAGACTCGCTCCTTGTGGATTTATCCTAACCTAGAGATTTCCTAGTGTGGCTCTAAGAGATATCTATAGGAGAGGGGGTCTTTAGCATCTTCTTTGAGGTCTTGGGAAGGAATATCTAGGATGTAGGTAAGAAAGCTTTGGGGCCATTAACAGAGCATTAAAAGGGGGATCCGTGAGAGTTCTTCTTGGCACTTATCATCTTACTGACCAGTGATCATTGTTGCAATTTCTCTTTTCTAGTTTCGAATCGACAAGATTTTTGATAAAGTTCCTTGCAAGGAACACTCTTTTTGCACAAGTCATCCTTCAGAACTAGATCTCATATGTTTCGCAGGCTATATTTTACATATAGATTCATAAGTTCTTTTGCAGAATGAAATTTATTTATGATATTTATGATATATATTTAAGATTTAGTCCATAACCCTCTCGAATGTCATGACATCGAGCTTACTGTCCTTCCTGGTAGAAAATGCTTCATCATAACCTGCCTGGAACGAACCATTATTTCCGTGAAGTGAGAATACAGTTAATACCATTTTGGATGTAAGTTTTTGGTTCAAAATAGGTAGACACATCATTTTTTATCCGCGACTATGCCTTGTCACCTCATACGCTCATCTTATTTGCATTTAACATAAAATTCTCAGATTGCTTCACCTCATGAACGTTTAATTGTTGCAATCTTCTTTCCTCCTTTGTCAGTTTATTGCCTTGGTCTTGAGTTTCTTGGAGTCCTCTTGAGACCAGAATATGAGTTTTGTTTCTATTCATCCTTCACTGAAATTAAATTCTCTTTTTGTCTTTTAACTCAAGACTTCGTCATGATATATCTGTAATTTTCCAGTGAACAATTAAGTAGGCTCTGTATCTGCTATTGTTTATGGATAAGAAGTTGTGGATAGAGTGTTTTCGAGATTAGTGGTGACACTGTTCATCCTCCCAAATGAAGATATTTTTGTTGTAGGTAACTTGGCGTATCTGATGTACTAAATTTGATCTCTGAGTTTTGAGGAGGTAAAGGTGGTAAGTTCCTGTTGACTCTTTCTTCCCTCTTGTTTCTTCTCTTGGTTATATCACGGTAACAATTACTGATTTAATGTCAATATCAGAAATTTCTCTTGTTAAAACACCTGCAGTCTTTTACAAATATGGTTAAAGTGCTAGCGGTGGCTTTCTCTGGTTAGAGATAGAAACAGGATCCAATCAATGATTGATCAACTATCCTGTGATTCTTGATACATTGATGATCGCAGCTCAATCAGACAATTGATGGTGACCAAGACCCATCATCGGGGAGGGGGTAGCTGGTTTAGTAATCTGATGGCTCAGAGTGATGAGCCTCTCTCTCTCAGTTACACGCACACTCACATAAAGGCTTTTGCTTCCTACCACCACCTCTGACGCATCAACCGTCTCATCTTGATGGAATTACAGTCAACCATGATCGCCAATGCTCTCTTTATTATGGACTGAGAGATACTCTTCTCTGAAAAACAATATATGCATTATATTAAATAGCTTCCTAATCTAATGCATATCTTATCTTTTTTCCTCTAATCTGTCGAGACCTTCTGCGCCACCCATCTAATGTTGCCGAGGGTTCTGCATACCAACTGAGACTTCAGTTTGTATGAAAAGAAACAGTGTTGACGACACTGCCTTAAGGATAACAAACGGGGGTAGGGCCCATTTTTGTTTTCACTATCATGAAAACTGGGGCTGTTCGATCTTAAGATCCACCGGCCTAAATCAAACACTAAATTTTGGTAAAACAGCATTTCACAGTTCCCCCACCACCCTCTGCAATTTCTTTTCGTCTCTTTTCCTTTGACTTATCCTCTTCCCTCTGTGCCGTCTCCTATCCTTTCTCCTAGTGATTGTTCTTTGCCAACAGTTCCTTTCCGCACTACATCTTCTCCTATCCTTACAGTCATCTGCCGGCGACTCCTTCAATCTGTGCCATCTCCTTTCCTTCAATATATGCTGGCGATTTTCTTTGCCAACAATGCGTCTGATTGGGTGTTTCCTCTCTTGTCAGAGATCTCTCAACTTCTTTAGGAGTTCCTTTGACACTGGCAAATTAAGAAAATCCCTCATTCCTCAAATCATCACTATGTTTGTGATTGTATTAAGTGTTGGTATTCGTGATTCAACCCCTTTGAGTCTATGTCTCATTCACAGACTTGATCTCTTTTATTTGTTTCAATTCAATTTTATCTACTTTTGAATTTATTCAATGTGTATTTTTGTTTCCTTCTCTCTCTGGGCTTCTCTATTGTTCTTATCTCCCTGATTTTTTGAATTATTCTTCCTCCCTGTATTCTCTTTTGATTATTCTCACTCCTCTTCTCTTTGTCCATTTCATTATTTCCCATTTTTTCTCTCGGTCACTCACTCTTTCTCTCTAAGTATGCTCCTCTGTCTCTGTGTACCTATCTCGTCTGATTTCTTTTGATTCCCGCCCCCCTCCTCTCTCTACGTTTCTCTCTCTCCCTATTTTCTCTCAATTCTTATCTCTCCCTCTCCTCTTTATTCCTATATTTTTCTATCATTTTCTCTCTATATCATTATTTTCTTCTCTCTCCATCTCAATCTCTCTAATTCTATTTCTCCCTAGTCTATCTTTTTCTGTGCGGGTTTTCCTCTACCCCCTCTCTACTCTTATCTCTTTCCATCATTCACTCTTTATTCCTCATCTTGTCTTTTAATTCTGTTGTCTCCCTCTCACTCCCTCTAATTCTCATTCTCCCTATCATGGTGGTCATTCATATGCCCCCTACTGTAATTTTTTTAGCTGCTTATTCATTCACCATCTCATGAATTTTTTAACGCGACGCCGTCAATGTGATGATCATATTCTGCACGTTATTAATAATAATCATAGACAATAAAGCTTGATCCGGTAATTTTCGAAATGTTCTATTTTCGGAGGGATGACCTGCTCTACGTTCCGTGTTTGTCAGGGGCTATCTCCAGCTCACCCTCCTGCCCACCTCCGACATGCGCCTGTCGTTTCGGGGTGACAATGGCGTAAAGGAGAACCTGGCGGTGGTGAACCGCTACCGTGCCGGAACCTCGCATGTAGATGTCGAAGAGATATCTGCCGACGGCTCCGGGCGAACGTTCCTCCTCGGCCTTCCCGATGAACGTCTGCTTTACTTTTGGTGCTCCGAGAGATCTCGGCTTCTCGGATCCGAGCTCCTATGCAAGGTCCGTGCCCGTGCCCTCGCCAATCGTCAGGAGCGTGAAATTCGGAACTTGGTTGACTATCTGTTCTCATATTTTATGTTATTGTGGTGCGCCGGCAGATGAAGGATCTGCTCGGGAGGAGGCCGTCTCTGTCCCAGTTGACCGGGATATCCCAGCAACGGCTCGATTCCTTTGCAGCCCATCTTCGCGCCTACCTTCCTCGTCTTCCTCTCTCAATCGAAGCGTACGATGACATCGCACCAAGGCCTAGCTACGAGACCCTGTTTCCCGGTGATGAAGGAGATAACACCGGAGCGACTGTGCAGGTTTCCCAACCCCCGGATTGTAGCAGCAGCAGCAGCAGACCCCTGCACCCCCTGGACCCACCCTTGTACCATCACTTTCCGGGGTTGATTCCGTCTTCCTTGTCGCTGCCTCTGGGCAACACCGTCCCTAGCCCCGCCGTCTTTTCCCCCCACTACTGCTGGTGTCCACCGCGAGCCACTCCAGTCCCGCGCACGTTGCCCGACCCGCTGCTCCTTCCGCCGCTGCTTCCCGAGCTTCCCGAAGGTGGCCCCCGGTCGCTGGACCTACCTCTGCCCCTGATCTTCCCTCCCCTGCCACCTGCCTTCTCGTCGCAGCAGCCGGGGATGAGCCAGCAGATCCCAACCTTCATGTCGGACCCTATTGTCCACGTTCCCGTCATCGAAGTCTGCTCCTCTGGCCAGGGATACCTTGTCAGCGCCGGCCCGTCAATCCCTTCCACCGTGCCCGGCCCCCTGCTCCCACTCCCCGATTCCGAGTCCCCCGCAGAGAAGAGCGCCAGGGAGACTCTCCGCATGCTCATGGCTTCGGCGCCCTCCGCCCCACCTCAGCTACGCGACGCCTTTCCTGCTGTTCTCACCACCGTCGGCGATGCCTATCCCTGTCTGCACGTATGAAAGATGCACTTGCTGCTTACACCTGCCTGCCTCATGTCAACTCATCTGTCTGCTCGTCCGTAACGCAGGGCTTGAACCACCCCGGCGTGCTTGTCGTTGGAAGCGGTGGCCTTTACTCTGGGAGCAAGGATGTGATGGGGAACCCGCCTGCGAACAGCTCGGACGACGACGCGGCTGAAGACATTCCCACCGATATTCCGGACGCGTAGGATAAACGCTTGACTCTTCTTATTTTTTCCTTATATCACTCCCCCCCTCTTGCCGGGGTTGATGATGTAGCTTGAAACGCTTCGCTGCTAAATCAATGCTCCATGGCATCGCAAAGAAAGAGAGCGGGGCGTAATCTCTCGTTCCTGTCCAGTGGGGTCCGAAACGTATGCCACGAACTCGACGTCGGACAGGAGCGCCGCCATAGTGCTAGGAGAGAGGCAAAGCTCCAGGTCAATGCCGCCGTCCCCGCCGGCGGCAGGAAACGCCGAAGCCTTGCCGTCGAACTTGTTGGCCCGGCCGCTGCGCACGGCGGCCGGCGGGCCCCACCCGAAGTCGTTATCGAATATGGGGAACCGCGGTGAACTGCCCACGGTCAAGACGGATCCGTCCGGGTTGCCCAGCGGAAAGCACCTCGGCGCCCGCTCCCACTCCGCCACCACATCCCGTACTTTCCCTTCCCCGTACGCGGCAACGCTATCGTGGACCAGCGCTGCTACCCACTCCAGCTCACGTCCCGCCACGTCCCCCGCTACCGCCGTCGAGGCGATGCTCTGAATTGCGTTACCAAAGTACCGAGGGTCCACCGGGGGGTTGACCCTATGACGGCAGTTGACAGCGAGACGCAGTGTCGCTGTCGAGTTGTAACTCAGGCTGTTTTTCCTTGCCCGAGTGACGGATCTCCACACCAGGGCGCACAGAGCCTGGAACGATGATATCTCGCCGACAGCCGGATTTCTCGAACAGTTGACCACCGCTTTCAGCCCCCTGATTGTCTCTCCTGCGAACTGGAAGATCCTCTCGCGCAATGGGGCGCCGGCGTCGAAAGTCAACTTGGGGCCTCTCTCGTCGTCGAACCGGAGAACAGCGGTTGACTCCCCGAAGAAGCTTCGGACGAAGACCGGAGGTTGGGAGATCTCCGAGGCGCCACTGCGGCAGATCTCCGCCCACGAGTTCAACAAATTCCAGAAAGACGTGCCGTCGACAACCGCGTGGTTGACAGAGCAGCCGATGAAGATGGCGCCGTCGGAAAGTTCCGTCAGCCGGACAGCTGCCAGAGGACGGATGTGACCCTCGTAGCTGATGATGCCATCGAGATCGAAGAGGAAATCCTTGACGCCTGTCGGGACGTCGGTCTTCGAAACTGAAAGCGTAACATGCGCAAGGCTAAGCACCGTGCACGGGGCGGCCAGTGCGCAGTGAGAGAAAGGGACGCCGGAATCATCGCAGCGGACGAAGATGGCGCCGTCGGAGTGAGTGACGAGGCGGCCGGCCAGCGGCGGAAAGAAGGAGAGGGCGCGCGAGAGGGATTTCTTGAGGAGGTCGAGGACGAGGTGGATGGGAGCAGACGGCCGGTGGAAGAGGAGACCTTTCTGGATGTAGTTGCACGAGAGCATGGGCATGTCGGAGACGGAGAGCTTGAGCTCTCCCATGGTCGACTTGCTAGAGGGATACACCGTGGTTTTGGAGAAAAGTACCCACGGAGAGGCGGCCGGAGAACGGGCAAGGTGGGAGTGATGAGCGTGGATAGGGACAAGAGAGGCGACTCCGGTTTCCATCTTCATCTCTAGGCTCTCAGCTTGTTGCGCTATCCTCTGCCCTGGGCTTTTTATTGAGGGACAAGTGGAGTTGCATGAGGCCGGTGGGTTCATGAACCTTAGCGGAGTACCGCAAGAGAGAAGGCGACAGGGTTGAATCCTGTCTCTTCTCTCTGGCGCTTTGAAATGCGGATCATCTCGAACAGCAGTTTAGAGGGACAGGGTGTGAACGAGTGCATTAATCGAATTAAATGGGGAAATTAATCGCTGGGTAGCCCGCATAAATATATCGATCGTCGTCCTGGAGGCACGCGGATGAAAGGGACAGATCGCTATTGGACTGAAAGAGTGACATTGATGAGCCAAGAGTGGCACAGAGAGAGAGAAACGCAGAAAGATGGGGGCAAGGAGAGTGAGAGAGTGACAGCCTGATAGATTTGATCCTCAATCTGACCTCAAATCTGGCCCCTGGAATGTTTTCCATGGTCAATGACGGGAGATACACTGCAACTCGGCAAATTGCGATATTCGCTTAAATCGCTGGACGTCCATCTGATCGCCACCTCTAACGCGCCGCACCCGGGGTATAAGTTTTCCCACACTAGTCAACGCGTCGAAATCCAGACCCCAGCAGAAATGCCGTTTAGGCTTCAACCTGCCGCCGGCCCATATAGCTCTGACCCATTTACAATTTTGATCTTATACTTGTATTTTGAAGTGGGCCTATGTCGGCCTTCGAAGTTGTTCCATTGCAGCAATGGAGCTGGGCATGATTCACAATTTGAGCTGGCCCAATAATCATCAGATTGGCCGTTGCGGACGGCGACTCGCGAAACGAGGAGAAATGTTGTTGGATCAAATGGCCGTATGCTGTTTTGGCGTGCTCGTCAATCAACAGTTCACCATTGACTTTCAAGAGAAGGAGAGAGAGAGAGTGTCAAGGCCGTAATTGCGAAGTTGCCAACTGAAGGCGCTTGTCTGGGCTCGCCGTCGGAAGCAAGCGAGTTCCATCGGTGCAACAGCCAAAACGAACGATTTTTCTTAGCCCTTTTCCTAGTTTTCTCCCGTACGTCTCCCACTCTCTCCCGGTCTTTTCGATCTGTTTGCCCTCTTGTTAAAGACCACCAATTCCCTTTCATTTTCTTCGAAATACCTCGTTCCCTCCCCGTTTACGGCGGCGGCGATCAAGGGAAGCGGTGAGGCCACTGAAAGGGTCTATGTCGGAAGCGCTGATCAATGGGCTAGCCGGAGCTGGCGGCGGAATAGTCGCCCAGCTCATCACATATCCCCTCCAAACCGTAATTCCTCTCCCATCGAATTTTTCTAGATTATAACTGCCTTTCGCCATTAGGTCGTAGCGTCAAAATTCTGAGTTTTTTGTTTCTTTTTCAGGTCAATACTCGTCAGCAGACAGATCGGGGCGGAGGGGAGGCTGGTTACAGAGATGGAACCATCGCGCAGTTGTACAAGGTGAGAAATTGCAGGTTTTGTGTTCACATTTTCGATCTATCTCTCTGTCATCCCTCACGCGGATTTCGGTTTGGCTTTCGAGTTTTCCATGTTCAGGTTGTCCATCACGAGGGATGGCATCGTCTTTATGGTGGACTTTCGCCCTCTCTCGTCGGAACCGCCGCTTCTCAGGTTGTTTGAATCTCTGTCTCTACACTCTCTCTCTTCTTTCTGACTTTCATCGAGCTTCAATTTCTATGATTTCTCTCTCGGCACAGGGTTGACATTTTTATTCCTCGTTTGTGGAACAGGGCGTATATTATTATTTCTATCAAATATTCAGGAGCCGCGCAGAGAAATCGGCGCTCCGTAAATTGGAGAGAGGAGTCGGAGACGGATCAATCGGAGTGCTTCAATCGCTCGTCGCTGCCGCATTATCTGGGTAACTGTTCCAGTAGTACTTCATCTAATCTAAGTAGCCAATTTCTTTTCCATAATTATTTTTTTTCTCTGTAATTCGTTTCTCGGGTCTTACAGATGCATGAACGTGTTGCTGACAAATCCTATATGGGTCGTAGTCACGCGCATGCAGGTGAGATTACCCAAAATAGCATCGAATGCATTCACGTCTCCGTTTTCCTTATAAAATTACGTGATGAAAAATCTGTGTTATTTTATTTTTTCAGACGACAAGACTAAAGAAAATGCAATCAGATCCATCATCGCCGGTTGTTTTAGGCGTTCAAACCAAGAGAGTATCGACGGAAATTCCCTCCTGTGGAACGAGTCACACTGTATGTCCTTTTTTATTGATAGCTTAAGCTGGATTTTATTTTCCCGGGGATGGTGATTTACTTTAAGATTTTCTTTTACAATCTCTGGCTTTCAAGATCACTCAATGGTTGGTATCTTTCTTATGACTGGTGATTACAGATCCAAGATATCTATGATGAAGCTGGGATTCTTGGTTTCTGGAAGGGCGTATTTCCGGCTCTTATCATGGCAAGCGTCTCTCTCTTTCTTTCTTTCACACATCTCTCTCTCTCTCTCTCTTTACCTCGTTTCTACTTCCGATCAATGAGCTTCCTAGGCTACCCTTTGTATCAGGTCTGGAATCCCTCTATTCAATTCATGCTGTACGAAACCCTTCTCAAGAAACTCAGGGCCAGGCGAGCTGCCAGAGGAAGCACTGCAGTTTCCGCCCTCGAGGTGCTACTTACTGTTTTTCTTGTAACGATGATATGCTGATTATGACATATAATTGAACGATTTATGCTATTAAAAAGTTGATGGGTTACTTGTTCCCAGTTCTTCCTACTAGGAGCTACAGCCAAACTCGGAGCCACTGTTGCAACGTATCCTCTTCTTGTCGTTAAGGTAGTTACTGCCGTATCTTTACCTTGTTAAATTGTTGACTTTTAGAGATTTTGATTTCTTCTAATATTTTCAGTCGAGACTTCAAGCGAAGCAGCTGGCCAGCAGTGACAAAAATCATCATTACAGAGGTATTATTGCATGCAATGGCTTTTTGAAAAAAAAAAATCTGGGGTTGACTTTGTTCCTGGACTTCACCCCAGGAACTGCTGACGCCATCGCCAAGATGATTCGCCACGAGGGTCTCTCTGGATTCTACAAGGGCATGAGCACCAAGATCATGCAGAGCGTTTTGGCGGCGGCCGTCTTGTTCATGGTCAAGGAGGAGATTGTCAAAGGGGTCCGCTTTGTGGTCAACGGAGAACTTCCGTTGACTAGGGCCCTCTCCAGTTCCAAACGGCGGCAATAATCAAAACATCCCTGACCCTTTATCGGCGCTGTGTAAATTGGAAATAAGTAGTTAGTCTACGTGGGCCTAATTCTATATGGCCCACATGAGTTCGTTGTGCTGCCACGCGAGACTTACGAAGCTTATCGTTTTCCTATAATTATATTAAATTCTATAAGATTGAGAAAAGGAAAAGACCGGACGAATGGATAAGTAGATAGCTTCTTCCTCGTCTTGCTCTTCCTTCCGGTGACTGAGAGAGAAAAGTAGGGGGAGATGGCAATGGCCTCGTCCTCCACTTCAATTTCCTTCCTATCCTCGTCAATCTTCAACCGCTCGCCCAAGCAGGCTGCGTATTCTCTCCCCTGCAGCAATTTCCGCGCCTCCAGATCGGGCCAAGCCTTCCAGGGCGTGCGTGCGGAGTTGACCACTCTCCCCGTGCTCTCTTTCTCCGGCGAAAAGGTCGGCGATGCGGCTCTCGACCTGCGATCCGCGCGTCCGGAGACGGCCCGCGCGGTGGTCCACCGCGGCGTCGTGGCGCAGCTGCAGAACAAGCGTCGCGGCACGGCCTCGACGCTTACTCGCGCCGAGGTCCGCGGCGGAGGCAGGAAACCCTACCCGCAGAAGAAGACCGGGGGCGCGCGCCGAGGATCTCAGAGAACGCCGCTGCGGCCCGGAGGAGGAGTCATCTTCGGTCCAAAACCAAAGGACTGGAGCATCAAGATGAACCGCAAGGAGAAGCGCTTAGCCTTGTCCACCGCAATCTCGAACGTCACCGCCGCCGAAGACGGCGGCGCTTTCGTCGTCGAAGATTTTGGGGACGCCTTCAGCGTGAGTGAATTGCTCCTAAATATTCTTTTTTAATGTTCTTTTCAACTGGTTGCTTCTAATTTGGTTTTTTTTAATCGTTTCTCAGGAATCACCGAAGACGAAAGAATTTGTGGCGGCATTGCAGCGATGGGGTCTGGATCCCAAGGAGAAGGTGACGTTCATGGTGACGGAGGTTCCGGAGAACGTTTTATTGTCGTGCAGGAACATCGGCACCGTGAAGGTGCTGACTCCGAGGACTTTAAATCTGTTCGACGTGCTGGACGCCAAGAACTTGGTCTTCACTCGCTCCGCTCTCGACTATCTCAATTCTGTGTACGGAGAGGACTACGAAGAAGATGAAGAAGCTGTTGAAGGTTCGTGAGATTTTATCCCCTTTTGTTGCCAACGAAAGGATACTTCGTCAACGTACGGGTTTCCTCTCTCGCCGATTAACTCGAGGTCCTTCGCTTCTATTTATTTTTCTGTCTTTGTTTAACTTCCTCTGTATGTTCTCTTGGCGACGAGGATTTTCTTCCAGATCATCAGACTTTGAATGAGAAGTTAAAAATATAAACATTAACATCTTCCTTTTTGGAGTTTCGTGAAGAAAATGAGATATGCTGCGCGAGAACTGCTGTCTCTCTCTCCTCTGATTTTGATTCTATCTGTTCTTTTTTTTTAATCAAATCCAAAATGAACATGCAGTGCTTGTAGATTTATGATTTGGAATTCCGTGTCCACCGAAACAAACAAATCTTCCTGCGCTACATCCACATCATCAGCCCAAAGTTTCTTGGGGTGTTTCATTATTATCTTCTATAATTTCGGCGTGTTTTCATTCCCTGGACGGATCTGTGCAGGAGAGGAAGAGGATGAAGGTGACAGCTGAAGCTGAGAGATACTGAGATCAACGCATCAAACCGGGCCTTCTTTTTGTAGTTCCACTCCCGCACAAATTGGTCAATGCCTTGCTAGTCCTCCCACTTTCTCATTCATATTCATCTCGTTGACTTTCCGATTCGCCCTTGCTGTTCATTCTTGGGGAGATTTTCATTTACCATCAAAGTCACTTCAAAGATATTCATTGAATGCCTTATTCACAGAGACTAGTGAGAACAAGATAATGATGATGCCAATGAGATGGTAAAATTCCCAAAAGATAAGAGTAGCCCTATTCATCGAGGAAGAAAGGTGTACAAAGAAAGATAAGGTCCCATGACTATATTTAGTAATCATGCTTTGAAGAATCGGAGCCTGTCTATGACGCCTTTAGAGTGAATATTTGGCAGAGGAGCAGAGGATCACCAGTGGTTTTCTTGAGATCTACAGTGCAGTTGAGCCCTCTCCGCAGATCTTCTTTGTCCCATGCTCCTCAACTTCAGGGTGTAGTTGCACCGCTAGGTCGAAGTTCTCAACTCAGAGTGAGGGGGAAAATGTTTTTCATCATTTCTGGATTGAGTTTCCTTCTTTGGCTGCATTAGCTAGAGAATGACTCTCACATGCAACAAGCTACGGAATCAAGGAAGGAAACACAAGCAAGTGAAAAGAACCCCTGCATTTTTATATCTTGTTAATAAATATTTATATCCTCTCTTCTGCAGGCTAAGATTCCTAATAATGTGGGGGGAAACTGCACAACACGGCAAACTGGAAAAAGGCAATGGATGAAGAGATGGAAGTTTTTAGGGAAAAGGGTTTGGGGAATTGTTCCTCTCCCAGAGGTAAAATAGATTCATATCGTAGGTCAAAGATCTCAACCTCTCCTTTATCCTAACCCTTGCAGGATTAGGTATTGTAATGTGGCACTCTGTGGGAACAGAAGAATGAATAGAAGAAAGAGCCGGTAATATGTGTACATAATGACACGTATACCCTTGTTCTTCTAACACTCCCCCTCAAGTTGAGGAGTGAATATCTATTAATCTCAACTTGCTTGCCCGCTTCATAAACTGCTCCTTTGGTAGGCTTTTGTCAATACATCTGCTCAAAAGATTTGATGTGTGGAGTACTAATATTATTTTATTCAAGTGTTCTCTTTGATGTAATATCGATCGATACTAACACGCTTCATTTTGTCAAGCTGCGCCGGATTGTGTGCTAGTTTAATTGTTGATTTATTATCATAGAATATTCTAGTTGGTCCTCTAGTTCGATCTTCAAGTTTTTAAGAATTCCCTTGATCCACATAATCTTTGCAAGTCCATGTGATAATGCTCTGAATTCTGCCTCTATACTGGACCGTGCCACTACTTCTTGCTTCCTGCTCCATGAAATAAGGTTTCTTGCTAAAAATGCAATCAATGAGAGAGCCTACTAAGTCAAAGTCTGTATATGCATCCGAAGAGGTCATACTTTGGCGTTTGAAGTGTCCACCCCATCCAGTCGTCCCATTCAGGTATCTAAGTACCCAATGTGCAGCCTATAAGTGAGAAATTATAGGGTTATGCATAACTTGACTAAGTGTGATAACAACATATGAAATATCAGGGCAAGTATGTGCTAAATAAATTAATCTTGCAATCAATATTTCATAATTCCCTATGTTGGTTCTGTGTTAATTTTTATTTAGTGTGAATTTGTGATTCACTTCTATGGGTGTCTTAGCCGGCCGACAATTTATGAATCCTATATTTGTTGAAGATCTAAGATGTATTTTTGTCGAGACAATATAATTCCATTCCTAGAGTAAGCCACTTCAATACCTAGAAAGTATTTCATTCTTCCAATATTTTTTTATGGAAAATTCATTCATAAGTGTTTGCTCCGATCCAATTCTCTCTTTAGGATCACTTGTGCTTATTTGGACATAGATGACTAATATTGTAGTTTTCTCATCCTTTGTATGTTTTTAAAACAAACTATGATCTCCATTTGATTGAGTTTATCCATATCTCATCATAGTTAAAGAGAATTTTCCAAACCAGGCTCTAGAGGATTGCTTAAGTCCATATAGAGCTTTTCTTAATTTGAACACTTGATTAGTGAGTTGTATGTGTGAATAATTATGAAGTATTCTCATATATATTTTTTCTTCTAATTCTCCATGTGAAATGCATTTTTAACGTCATATTGTTGTAGTGGCCATTCAAGTTGTACTGCTAATGCTATCAAAATCTTGATGGTGTTCATTTTCGCTATTGGAGCAATAGTCTCTCCATAATCAATTACATATCTTTGACTATATCCTTGGGCTATTAATCTTGCTTTATATCATTCATTGCAACCATCAAAGAAGAATTTCATGTATAATGTCCCATGTACATCCAATAGGCTTCTTTATAGGTGGTACTTGTATAATGTCCCATGTGTAGTTTGCTTATAATGCTTTTAGCTCCTCCTCCATTGCCAATTTCAAGTGTGGGACAACAAGGGCTTCATCACTTTTTTTAGAATGTATTCATAGTGTAAAGCAATTAAAAATGTCCTATATTGGTTAAGTATCTCTAAAACTGAACCGAATACCGAAAAATCGAACTGATCCGACACAGGTGATGGTCAACAAATGGTATGACCGAAGGATTCAGTCTGGCTTTGGTTTATGTTTTCGGTGAGCATTGAAGGATTCAATTTTGGTTCTCTCTCTCTCTCTTAGTCTCTCTCCCCGTAGATCTCTCTACGTGCTTCTTTGCGGGCGACAGTGCCGGAGCCAACATTGCGCAACATATAGCCAACCAGTGGACTGCTGATGACCTTGATATTACGCTGATTCGAACCTTTGTATAGTGTAGCAAGGTTCGAATCCACTGGGAGCTAAAGCAACGAGGTTATGTGTTCAAAAGAAAGATGAGGGCAGAGGAAGATGTGTGAGTTGGAATGGAGCATGTGGAGGTGAGTATGAGGGATACTTTTGAGTTTCTCTTATAATTAAGATAGAAATTAGGAAAGAGATGAGATAATTAGATTAATAGAGATGAAAATGGAGATAATATGATGGAAATATGAGAAAATAGATGGCGATAGAAATGGATAAATGCATGGCGAGGGTGAGAGTGCGAGATGCATGCGGAGATGATGTCAAAGCTACTACAATAAAAGAAAAAATAAATATAAAAAATAAAACACATGACTACTGTATATGGAGATGTTCCCAAGCTAAAATCTAATCTAGATCTTTGCACAAACCCCGTTGGTGTGCCGTCCAAGGTCGAGTGATGCTCGATCTGCTCCGATCACGATCTTTGCTTGCTCCCTTCTCCACTACAAGATTGAGCATCAAGCAATGCTCCTCCTTGGGCCTTGAACTTCTTTCCCTTTCCTTCTAGTAGCCTGATGCTAAGAGAGAGCCAAAAAATGCAAGGAGAGAGAAAATAAAGTCTTTTATAGGTGGGTTCCTAGGGGTTGAGTGTAAAGATATCAGATATAATGATTTTAATTTAGAGAAATCCTAGATGTTGATTAAGATCGTGCAGAGTGGCATTTAATTCTGATTAAAAAAATTATAGGGGCATTTCTATAAATTTCTATTTCAAAAAATCTGAGTTATATTTTTGTAAATATGCTCAGAATCGGAAAAGTCCATAAAAAATTCAGAAAAATTCTAGAAAAATCCCTAAACTTAGAAATTGAATATCTCACAAAATAAAATTCCTTTTTCAAAAAATTTCTCCATTAGATTAATAATTTAATCCTCTATATTTTTATCCAAAAATATCTAAAATCATGAGAAAAATCATCAAGAAACATATATTTCAAAATCTGAAAATAAGGATTTCCTAATGTTTTGTGTATGAGCCACACTTTGTCCTTTCCTTTTCTTGTGTCAATTGTTGCTTAAGCATTGGATTGGTGTATGTTGTAGCTCATACTACTCCTACTTGACTCTTGTGTGTTCCTAGATGCTAACGAGTACTAAAGTTTGACATGGACTTTAGCAAGACCAGTCTTCCACCCTTGCGCCTTATCACATAAAAAAAGTTATGTCCATCAAATTCAATTTTTTAGGGATGAATGGATGTAATTTTTGATGGGATCTGACGAGACGAGACCGCGAGGTCGTCGATTTCACACGGTCTCGTGTCGTCAAATGGCGCCGTTGCCGGGGAATTTAAGGCATATTTTTGAGATAATTCGTCAATTTTGACTTGGTCAACATCAGATTTTTCTTTTATTTCTTGAATTTAACTCGCATCGATCATAATTTGAGTGATCCGAAGTGAATTCTATCTTCGTGATCCTTAATTCAACGAGAATAAGTGAATTCGACCCCTTCTCTACGGATTACGGGCGATCAGTTTTCAAAATCGCGTTAAGAAATTATAAACACTCACGGATACCGACACCCAGGTATGATCTTTGCCATTATTTGATAATTAGTAGTATAATTATTTCCATGAAATGTAATTTATTTAGAAAACATGTTTTAATGCCTTCCGAAGATGAAATCTATCTTAAATGATCCTCAACTCGATGCCATCTTGAGTAATTTTCCATCTTCTAAGGATTACGGTCTATTGCTCACATGTATCGTTTTGAGAGGGCCAAGCTCTCACGGAATCATGTATGACTTGTTTTTCTAAATCATTGTTGAAATTTTTATCTTTATTGAAATTAACGATTCTATACGAAAAAGCCTGTTGTACTAGGGTTATTTAGAGTTTCTCGTCGTCCTAGGCCGCATCGAAGCCATGCTCTGCGTAGACTTAGGCCATGATAGATTCGAAGTGATCTGAATTTCAACCGCTCTATCGATAGAAAATTTTTCTCAAAAAAAAAAAAAATCTATATCTCTATATTTATATCTATAATATAATATATCTATAATATATTATCTCCACTAATTTGTGATTACATGAATCTGATCTGATGATATGATTTGAATTTCATGCATAAAATTCTTAATTTCACTTTCAAACCATGGAGTATAATGATTTATTATTCATAACAAGGATAATTATGGTTTGGATCTTGAGGAAATTTCTTATCATGCATCAAGTTTTTATTCAAAATAATCACATCAATTTTTGGAGAATATGAGCTTAAACGAGTCTGGCTGAAGACGGTAAACTTAGCGCTTATTGGGAGGCAGCCCAAAGTTATCATTTTTGTGTTTTTCCTTTAGTTTCTTTTTCAGAATAAATACATTGTCGAAGAACGATATTATGAAGGGCGCACACACAAGAAATCCCGTGAACAAGCATCAAAAAGCCCAAATGAGTTTTTCTAAACCCTTTTCTCCTCACCACATTTTTATCATTTTCGTGCCATAATCATTATTATTGCTATCTTTCATCATGAGAATAGTAATTTCATTGAGGACAATGAAGAGTTTAAGTTGGGGGGTGAAGACTTAGAAAAATTCAATAATTTTTCAAAATTTTAAAAATCTAAATTCTAAAAACTCCTATTTTCCAAATTATTACCACTCTTCTCCACCTTAGAAGTCTTGAAAGCTTGAGATCTTATCTACTAGAGATGTAAAAATGAGGGCCTAATAGCCCATATGATTACATTTTGAGTAATAAAACCAAGTGATCTAGATAAACCATGGGATTATTCATAATGGTTGACTTCTTTGGGGTTGGATATCTAACAAGGCACCGAGGAAAAATGAGTAATCAGAAGGTTGAAGTGCTATGGATTTGAAATGGAGAGATTTTGAGTGAAGTTCAAGCAAAATTCTTATCCCCTACCTTACATCAGCCGAACCTACTTAGTGTGGGAATTCCTCGATTCCAAACTTTCCCTTAAAAGAGTGCAATGATCCATCATTCTTTGAAATACCTATCTTTCCCTTATAGGCATTTAGTTTATCTCTTCCAAATCAGTCAAGTAGTTACACCACTTTGTTTTAAACCTCACTTATGATAATCACACTCCCAATTGACTCACACATCCATCACATCTCCTCCACATTCCTCTCACATGAACATATCCCTTCAAACATTACACTTCACACTTTGGCAAACTCTCTTCAAACCTCCATGAAACAACTCCTCCATATCCTTATTTTTGTGTAAACTCTTTTGAAATTTTGAAGTATGTTACAAAAGCAAAACAAATGAGAAAAAGAAAAGAAAGAGGCAAGGAAAAAGGAAGGAGAAAAAGAAAGAAAAAGAGAGAAATAGAAGAAGTGAAAAGAAGGAGAATAAGTTAGAGGAATATCTTCTCTTCTCAACACCACCATCTCTACCATTTCCATCTATCTTTACCATCCATCACCATCCACATCATTTGGGAGCTAAAATCCATAAGTGGTACCATCTTTGTTTTTAAAATCCATTTTGTTTACACACATGTTTGCTTTTAACCACATCATTCCTTTAGATATAGTGTCTTTAAATTTTCTTTCAACCACCTCAAACGCTGCATTCAAAGATAGGAATACCTTTGCAATTGCACTCTTTTTAGGAGGAAGGAAAGTTGAAGGGAATTCTAATACATTCAGTAGCCTCCATTTTGAGGGAAGGAGTGATAAATCTATGGAGAGGGTAAGGATTACATCTGCTCATGAGAGTGTGAGGATCTTTTTCATCCCCATAGCATTAAACCCTAGATATGCTCACCTCGATCACAATTGAGAATTAGACTCGAGCATTAGCTGATGAGCACTACCCTAATATGCACTAAGAAGTCAACCTAGAAATGGAATCTAGATCACTATGGTCCACACTATGAGGAAGAGTAATCATACTTATATACATTTCACCTCTTCAGTAGTAGGATTGAGAAGAAGAACGGACTTTCTAGGGAGATTTTATAAGAAATTGCTAAGAGACTAGAAATTATTTAAGTTGGGGGGTGTGATAACGTGCAATCTTAACATGATAAAACATGATTATTAATGCAATTTAAGGCATAAAACATTACATTTATGTGCATGTTATCATACTTTGAGTGCATTTCTATCATTTCATGCAAATTTATGTTATAATCTCAAAATACACTAAATTAGGATTAATTGTGATAAATTAAGGATAAATGATTTTATAACCTATCTTTACTTGAGATTATAAGTGGTTTTTAAAGTTAAATAATAAGAGAAATTATTTTTATAAACATTCATTTAAATTTCTAAACTTAAAATCTTAAGGAAATGAGAGTATTTTTGAAATATAAATTAAATCTCTTGTTATTTAAATATTTTGAATTTTTAGAATGATAGATAATTAAATTTCAGATCAAATGAAAGAAATTTGGATTAATTTGGAGTTGTATTTTAAAAGATATGATTTTTACAATTTTAGGGATTTTTTCTGGATTTTTCCTGATTTTTATGATTTTATTTTCTATTTAAAAACATTTAAAATAAATAAATAAAAAATGCAAAAAGCGCGCGGGTCCCACGCGGGTGCGACGTGGCACGCAAGGCCACGTGGCAGAGCCATGCGGACCCGCGCATCGCATACGTGGCGCGTATTATAATTTTATTTATATTACATATAGTAAAAGAGGTTTTCGGCCTCCCGTATATCGGGAGGGTATTCGACCTCTTATTCCATCGGGGCTTATAAACCCGACGGATCGCACTCACTTTTTTCGTGTGGGACTAAATTGATGGATATTATGTGGCTTATAAGCCAATCACACTTTCATCAATCTTGTTTATGTTCATTGAAATAAAATTTATTCATTTTCATTCTTGTGTGATGTTTGCAATGAAGTCCATGAGCATGTGCAATGACTAAGTGAATTATGATGAGATCATAATATAGTGATCGCTAGTCTTTAAACATATGTTCTAAACATTCCTATTCGTGGGATATTCGAGAAGGACATCGAATTATCCGGAAAGAATAGCCCTATCTGATCCATCTCATATGATGAGTATGGCTGATCCTATAGCCATCGGTGTGGAGACACTAAGGATAGATAGTGGGTGCTCTTTGGAGAAAGAGTTCACTGAATTGATCCGTATGAATCCCTGAATGGTAATATACCTAATTGTCAATCAGGTTGATTCATGTCATGATTGTGTATGTGGTCCTTTGACTTGAGACACCAAAGACATCTTGTGGATGGATGATCGTGTTTTGATTATGACTTACGAATCCCTAGTCACGGGATATCTAAAACGTCATATATTGGATACGACATGAAGTCCACGAAGATGATTGTGTGGTCAAGATGGGATCATCCACCCTCGGTATATGAGGAGATTGACTCAAGGAATGAGATGCGATTAAATCCTTGGCCAAGGTAGTGGAAATATTAGAGAAGTTGTTCTCAATGATTTCCTACTCGCATCAGTACTAAATTGAGTGACGGATTAGGGTTTGACAATTAACCATACCCTAAGTCATTCATGAGTCTCGTGTGGATGAAAGATTATACGTACACGGTAATCAATGACGGTAGGGTTCCATGAAAGAGTTCTAATATACACCATATCTCCTAGAGCACGTGGTGTAGCTTGGCACCCACCGGGCTGGCGACTCAACCTGTCGATTGGGTTAAATCGATCCTTATTCAATTAATCTATATGTTGATATAGTTAATTGATAAGAAGGACCAATAAGTGTTACTGGGTTGATAGAGTCATTAACTGGCGAGATATATGGACCTAGAGGGTCACACACATAAGGTCAATGGACGTCGGTGGATATAGACATAATAATAAGGGTTTTTGTGAAAAGTTCACATTCCCAAAGTCTATAAATAGGGGGAGAACGACCATAATAGAGGTGCCCATGCAAGCCTAGTGGAACTTCTCCTCCCTCTTCTCTTCCTCTCGTGGTGACGAGTGTTCAAGAGGAGATCCGATCGTCTGGAGACTGTGTGGATACCGCTAGAGGCGGGACGCTTGAACGGTTGAAGAACTCTTTCAAATGATCCAAGTAAGTATGAATTTTATTCTATACTAGATAGGATCACCTAGAATGGATGATGAGATCATCTATTCTTGGTGCTTCAACAATGTTGAATGTTTTGATTCAACACCTTCCGCTGCAATCATTATCTTGGACAAAGATTTGGAAAGCTTTTCGAGCCTCAGATCCCAACATAAATCCCACACATTTTCTTTTGATGCAGGTGACGTGGCGATAATCTAAGCGTTGGATCGGGCGGGCGTTGAACCAGATGCGTCGATCGCGTGGAGCGCGGACCACCGGATCATCATCAATTCCACGTGCTTTAATAATGGGCGTTATAACGGTCAGGTTTCAGCAACGTGGCGGCATCACGCGCGCCGATCGGGTGGACACGCGGCCCACGGATCGAAGATCAAGCACGTGCCTATTTTGACGCGTTATAACGGTCCAGATCAAATCTCACGGGAGACATCCGGACCGTCGGATCAAGAATCAAGGGGCGCGATCGGAGCGTTTTTCTAAAGCGTTTCATCGGATTAAATCGTGGCCGTCCATCACGATCCGACGGTCACGACTTAATCAAAACGGTCCACGATGGACCGGTTCATCGTAACCGTCGATCGTTTTGATCGGACGGTTACGCCCAAATTTCCTTTAAATAGACTTGTTCTTCATCGATGTATGTATTCGAGTTGGATTTCAATCAAATTGACTTGTCTAGACATCGATCCACTCGTTTCTCTTGATTCCAAATTAATCCAAATTTCTTTCATTTGATCTGAAATTTAATTATCTATCATTCTAAAAATTCAAAATATTTAAATAACAAGAGATTTAATTTATATTTCAAAAATACACTCATTTCCTTAAGATTTTAAGTTTAGAAATTTAAATGAATGTTTATAAAAATAATTTCTCTTATTATTTAACTTTAAAAACCACTTATAATCTCAAGTAAAGATAGGTTATAAAATCATTTATCCTTAATTTATCACAATTAACCCTAATTTAGTGTATTTTGAGATTATAACATAAATTTGCATGAAATGATAGAAATGCACTCAAAGTATGATAACATGCACATAAATGTAATGTTTTATGCCTTAAATTGTATTAATAATCATGTTTTATCATGTTAAGATTGCATGTTATCAGGATCTGAGGTCGATAACTTTATGAAATTTTGATCAAAACATCAAATGCAGCGGAAAACATTCAATCGAACATTTAAAATAACAAGCCACCAAGAATAGATGATCATATCATCTAAGTATGAATGAGAAAACATACTTGTAGGGTTTCCTTGAAGGAGTTCTTGAAGCTATACAAGTGTCTAGCCTCTAGCAGTATCCACACGGTCTCTGGATGGTTGGATCTCCTCTTCAAAGCTCTTCACCAAGAGAGAAAGAGAAGAGTGGAGAGAATTCCCACAAGGTTTGCATGGGCACCTTCAGTTGTGGTCGTTCTCCCCCTATTTATAGACATTTAGAATGAAGTTTTTCCATAAAAGTCCTCATAATTATGTCTATTTCCACCAACATCCATAAACCTTATGTGTGTGACCCTCTAGGTCCATATATCTTACTAATTAATAACTCTATGGACCAAATAACACCTTATTGGTTAACCATAATTAATTGTCTACATCTACATATAGATTAATTAATTAAGGATCGACTTAACCCAATCGATAGGTTGAGTTGCCACCCCGTTGGGTGCCAAGCTACATCACGTACACTAGGAGATATGGAGTATGTAAGAACTCACTTATGAAACCTTCTCGTCATCTATTACCATGTATGTATAATCCTTCATCCATATTAGACTTATGAATGACTTAGGATATGGTCAATTGTCAACTCTTAATCGGTCACTTAAGTTAGTACTGATGCGTGTAGAAATCATCGGGAACTCCTTCTCCGATATTTTTACTACCTTGGCCAAAGATTTTATTGCATCTCATTCCTGAGTCAATCTCCTCAAATACCGAGGGTGGATGATCCCATCTTGATCACACAATCATCTTTGTGGACTTCATGTCGTATCCAATATATGATGTTTTAGATATCCCATGACTAGGGATTCGTAAGTCATAATCAAAACACGATCATCCATCCACAAGATGTCTTTGGTGTCTCAAGTTCTAAGGACCACATACACAACCATGACATGAATCAACTTGATTGACAGTTAGGTATAATACCATTCAAGGATTCGTACGGATCAATTAATTAAACTCTTTCTCAAAAGAGCACCCACTATCTATCCTTAGTGTCTCCACACCGATGGCTATAGGATCAGCCATACTGATCATATGAGTTGGATTAGATAGTGCTATTCGTTCTGGATAATTTGATGTCCTTCTCGAATATCTCACAAATAGGAATGTTTAGAACATATGTTTAAAGACTAGTGATCACTATATTATGATCTCATCATAATTCACTTTGTCATTGCATATGCTCATGAACTTCATTACAAACATCACACAAGAATGACAATGAATAAATTTCATTTCAATGAACATAAACAATATACGTGAAAGTGTGATTGGCTTATAGGCCACATAATATCCATCAATTTTTTGTACTAAAACTAGGCTTACAAATAATTGAGGTATATGAAGTACATGTTCTAGATTTCCCGTGGGGTTTAGTTTGAGTGTGCCTATACTAAAAACTACTAACAAGGTTCCATCAGTTGTTTGTACTTTATTATTTTTTGGACAAGGCGTATTTGAGGTAAATAGATCTACTATGGGCATCATGTGGTTGGTAGCTCTAGAGTCTAGAATCCAAGCAGTACGAGGATCCTTATTTACTAATGATTTTCGAGTTATAATGGGAAAATTTTATATAAAATGAAATTCTTACCAAAATTTTCCACTAACGTGGAGCCAATTATCGAGGAATTCAAGATAATGGCCTCCAATTGTTGTATTCTTTCCCTTAAGAGGTCAATTTTACTTTAAATAGCTTTATCATTTGATTTTTGTTGTGCTGATTGTAGAAGAGGCTTCACTTGAGTCAAATATTGTTGCCCACTTCCAGTATTGGATTAATACATAACGTGAATTTGGCTAATTGTAGGGCATCCATGTAGTTTCCAACATGTTTATCTGGTATGCCACTATCTTTGACAAAAATCTCACCAAAGAGAGTCCTTGCCATCCCTTTTCTTTTTTAATACTATTTTTTTTGCATAGAGTGATTGATTGGAGTTCTGTTTTGCATTGGGCGCTTGTGTGAATCTTAGATTTGGTAATTGTCTACGTGCATGAAATTTATTATTCTTTGTAAGTCCCTCCAGGGTGGTTGCTTAACCTAAGAAGGGGGGTTGAATTAGGTTATGTGAATTTTTTTAATTTGATTGTCTAACTTTTAATTTCTACTTAGATTCGTTGACGTAGTCACTCACTTCCTGTCCTCTCAATTGCACCAGATATTATTATACTGGTTGGGGGACCTACTGTCCCTTAATCCAGTCCCGAGTACTATAGACTTGAAGCCTCCTCCTCACCAAATAAAACCTAATCCTCTCACCACTCAAAGGGTGAAGGACAATGTTCAGGTACAAGGTTTTAGATTTGCCCCCTACGGCAAACCTAACACTCACCTTTACCTGTCCCTACGGCACTACCCACTAGGCCTCGACCTCCTCGGCTCCTGGACGCCCTGACTCCCTCAGGCCGATCACCACGCGATCGCTCGTCCCTTCACGCCCTGTCGTGCCTCTTCTGCTAATGCCGCCGACCACCGATAAAATGACACGTCGTCTTCAGGCTTCACTCGGTCTTCCCGTTCCCCACGTCCAAACCCCTTCTCGTCTCAATGAATGAGATGCTCCCGTCCTCTGCGTATGTGTGACTGTAACTACTACTAAATAAGTAAGTGAGTTTTCTGGCTTCTGCTGACTCCGGGTTGACTCTTGACTTAAAGTTGACTTTCTGCTAAAGTTGACTTATGTTGACTTTGGTTGACTGTTGACCTAAGGTTGACTTGAGTTGACTGTTGACCTAAAATTGACTTCTGTTGACTCGGGTTGACTGTTGACCTAAAGTTGACTTCTGTTGACTTGGGTTGACTGTTGACCAAAAGTTGTCTTTTGTTGACTTGGGTTGACTGTTGACCTAAAGTTGACTTCTGTTGACTTGGGTTGACTGTTGACCTAAAGTTGACTTCTGTTGACTTGGGTTGACTGTTGACCTAAAGTTGACTTCTATTGACTTGGGTTGACTGTTGACCTAAAGTTGACTTATGTTGACACAGATTGACTTTCCTAACCTTGGTTGACTCTAGGATAGGCTCAAGCTAAGAATTCACTCACCAATCATAGCTCACTGTCTGCGTTCCTGTTAAGCTATAGAATGCACTTTCCTAACTATATAAGAGAGAACCTAATACAAGAAGAAGGAAGCTGCGGGAAAACAAACAATTGGTATAATTGAATTTTAACTTGAAATAAAATGCTAAATGAAAATTATGATCCAAAAAGGCTACTGTATATAACTTGAACTAATTAATTAGATAAAAAAGGGCTTCACTGCAGTCAATGGAAACAAGCACGAAGATAGACGTATGATTAAACTAATTTAATCTACCTTGAAATAAGTTAGATAAATGGAACAACTTAACCTTCACTGTTTATCCAAACAGGAGCTCACTCGCTTCAAGACTACTTCACTATAGAGAATTAAAGTAACGCAACACGTAGATATTTATCCAAACACGATTTAATGTACTTTGATGCAATCTAATTTAATAAACAGTAGAAACTTCACTGTTGCTAAATATATCAATATACTCACCAATCTCGAAGTAGAACCACTGTGGTGAATTGGATTATATCAGCAGCACCTAATTCTACTCAGGTTTATATAGGCAATTAAAAACAAACACACCCAAAAATTTGAAGCTTAACAAAATTAGTTACAACCACTGATTAAATATTTGAACAGAATATATTGATCTTAATTCCACGATTGAGTAAACTGAATATCAATTATCTAAGATATATATTTATATATATATATATATATTTATCAGAATTACGAAATTGCAAGTATTAGAGAAAAACAAACTGTAGATTTAACGCGAGTTACCCGATTCACAGAATGTACCTAAATGAAATACTTCGGACAACCAACAAAACCTCAGATTAATACTATGAGTAATTTAAGAGTAGAATATCAATAATAAATTGCAAATACTGCAGATTTGAAAATATCGGCGAAAAAAAACACGGGAAACAGAAATAAAAGGAAACAATGATGAAATAGGGAAAGCACGAGAGTTATTTTTTTTGAACGTTTAAGGATTAGAGGAAACCCGAAATGAAATCACTCAAGAGTTAAGATAAACTAGCGAATACGATGTTTTCTTCAAATGTGCGAAACAAGAAAAAAAAAACTTATAGAACGTATTCCGTCTGTTGCAGTAAAATCAGAAAGAAGAAAATGCACCGATTTTCGTCGTCTTGATCACAAGATCTCTGAGAATGCCTTTTGTCGCCCTTTCGATCTCCAGACCTTTTCTTTTCTCACGATTTTTCAATTTTTGAATCTCGCGAAAGAGGAAAAGCGGTAACCCTAAAACACGGGACTGGTAAGGCTTTAAGTAGGTCGGTAATACTAACTATAATTACGATACTACCCTATATATATATAATATCAGTGTCAAACTTATATGTATATGTACATCTATATATCCTAGCTGCATAAAAGAAACTGATGTAGTTCATGTACACTACATCTGTGATACAGCTGCTTGAGGTAATAAGTTCCTGAAAACAATAAAAACTATTCATGGAAGCATTAGTAGGTTAGTGGAAAATGATGATATGGAAATAGTGAGGAATATGACATAATAAAGTGTAACATTAAGGAAATCTTTTGATGATAAATAGAACTAAAACTATACTGATACACACCTAACTAGGAATGGTATATTCTTCCCTAACCACTCATACATCCATTCAATCGATGTATACCTTCAAAACTACCTCTCTAACATTCTTAAGGGTGAAGGCTTGAATTTTTGTAGGAAGTGAAGCCTAAGAGGTTTGCAAAGCCATTAGTCGGTTCTCCTCTTTAATCACTTGGACAACTAGTTCATCAAATGAAATAGAGTGTTCTTAGTTGAATAAAAACTTCTTATGGTTTCAAATTCTGGCCCTCTATATATTCCCTAGCTGTGAGGTGATGAGACGAGACCGCGAGGTCGTCGATTTCACACGGTCTCGTGTCAAAAATTAAGCCTAATTTACCAATTTGGGGAATTAAGAGTGAATTGAGGGGTATAATGGTAAATAAGGGTCGAATCCATAGGGAATTTAGGTATTTTCGAGATATCTTTTGGAATTTGGTCAAATTGGACGATGAATTGAGGTGAGAAATTAGGGAAAATGGTATTTTTAGAAAGATAACTCAAAGATCTATCCGTGGAATCAAAAACACACTTGAAATTGAAAACAAAATTGAACGAAATTGAAATCCTAATCCTAAAATTGATGATACATGATGATAGATAAGAGGAAAGACTTGTTTTCTAACCCGAGATAACGATCGAATCGATCCAATTAATCGCCGGATCGACAGCTATTCATTCCGCGAATTTCATCGTGAACATCGGTGTTCAAGAGACAAATTCTCCTCGTACGATCGACGAAATCTCTCTTATAAACACTCCGTGGACACGATTTCGAGTCTAGAAGCGATTAAAAGAGAGAGATTCAAGAGAGAATGGGTTTAGATGCGTCGATTAGATCAAATCCCTCAAGAATACATAAAAACGACGAAGAACTCGTCTATTTATAAGGGCGAAAAAGGGTAACCGTCCGATCGGTGTATTTGAGGCTTCATCAACGGTCCCGATGCGTTCGTAACGGCAAACCGTTACGATTAATCTGAGGTCTTCTGATCTTGAATGGACGCTCCGGATTCGCCGCGTGGATCATCGTTATAAAACGCATGAAATTCCATCCTTTAGATCGCGATCCAATGGTCCAGATGGAGAAACGCATGATTAAATCAGGGCCGTTATAACTCGGCTTTTAAGACACGTGCGTTGATCTGATCGGATGGTCCGCGCGTCCACGTGATCGAAGTGTGTGATGCCGCCACGTCGCGTAAATCTGACCGTTATAATTATGCCTTTTAAGTCACGTGCATGATTGATTTTGCGGTGGACTTTGGGTTCACCGTATCGACGCGCGATGCGTCACGCGCTTTGATCCAACGGTCGATCTTACCTGAAATAAGGGGTGTTTAGTCCCACACGGGATAAAACTCGGGAGATCAACCGGTTTATAAGTTGCGACGAACTGATAGGTTGAATACCCTTCCGGTCTACGGAAGGTTGACTTACCCATTATATATATATATATACTATATAGCATAGAAAATAAATACGTATGCCACGTGGGTCCACGTGGCGCTGCCACGTGACCTTGCGTGCCATGTCGCATCCACGTGGCCCCGCGCGGAAATTAACCACTTTTTTTGCTATTTAAATATATATTTTAATCGTTTTAAATCAAAATAAAATTCGGAAAAATCCATAAAAAAATCCCTAAAAAAATTGTAAAAAAATCATATCTTTCAAAAATACAACTCCAAATTAATCCAAATTTCTTTCATTTTGATCTGAAATTTAATTTTCTATCATTTTAAAGAATAAAAAAATTGATAAATAATGAGGGTTTTTAAATTTTTATTTCAAAAAAACACATATGTTTTTTTAAGAGTTTTTAAACTTAGAAAGAATATAAATAAATGTTTATAAATTGTTTTTCTCTCATTATTTTTCATTTAAAAAAACCACTTATAATCTCAAATAAAGATAGGTTAAAAATCTTTAATCTTTTATTCATCATAATTAACCCTAATTTAGTGCATTTTGAGATTATGACATAAATATGCATGAAATGATAGAAATGCACTCAAAGTATGATAACATGCACATAAATGTAATGTTTTATGCCTTAAATTGCATGAATAATCATGTTTTATCGTGTTAAGATTGCATGTTATCATGAGGTATGCTGAGAGTGACCGATAGAAATCAATTTCACTCCATAATGCATTTTAATCATTGGCATATTGTAGAATACTCTATTATTCTTGGAGTAGTTCCATGGCCTTTGTGTTTAGGTCCTCCATTTGTGATTAATCTTCTAATTTGGAATATATTTTGATAATTGTATGCCATATGTCTTTCGCGAATCAGAATCTATAAATCTTCCACTATCCTCCGGTTTCATATGTGTCTGTCGATATGTCTGTCTATCATCTTATCTATCTATTTATCTATCTATGTATTTGTTTGTTTTTCTATCTATCTATCCAATAATTTATTTATCGATCTCCCTAATAATTTATCTATTTATATATCCTTCAATTTATCTGTCTATATATCTCTCAAATAATCTATCTTATTATCTATCCTTTCTATCTTCTACCTATAGATTTGCTTATCTATATATCTATCGATCATTATATATAAGAATCCATCTCTCCTCGTCCTTTATCCCTATTACTTTGCAGGCTCAGTTCTTTTTTATATTTATTCTTTCCTCATACATGCTTTCTAGTCCTTGTTGTGGGAGCTATCTCATTTCTATCATAGAGATCCCAAACAAGTACATTGCAGCCCAGACAATGATATGCATTTATTTATTTGTATGAAAGCCTAACAGGGCCCAACAAATCTCTTTCTCTATCTATCCATTATTGAGATATTTCCCATTTGGTGATTTTTCATGATGGCACCAGCTTTGTTTTTCATGATGGCACCAGCCAATTACTTTGCCACATACAATCGAAACACTAAAAAATAATCACATGTGATCATTTTTTGTTTCGAAGTCTTGTTTGCACCATCAACATCTAAAAAATTATCGTCTAGATCTTATCAAATCTATTAATTATATGCACATTCCTACAACCAATCATTACCAACCTCTCAGATCATATCTTGAACTGTGAATTTAGATAAATATCTAATAACATATATATCTAATATTGAACTAAATAGGGTATTATTCTAATTTAGGTCTACTTTCTATTACGCGATCTGCCTGTATAAGACTGTTTTGTGCGGGTTTGGGGTCGTATGAATGCATCCCAGATTTATTTCTCTCTCGCTCTTTTCTTGATTCAATAATTGCCTCTCTGATCGGCGACTCATCTCTCTTGGTCTTCTTGAGCAACTGCAATCTTCTCTAGCTCTTCAATACAGATTGATCTTGATTGATCAATCTGGTCTAGAGGTGGCTGCTAAACAACCGGAGTAATCGTGCGACATGAGGATCATCTCTCTCTCTCTCCTCAAGTGGGATTGTGCGACGATAATCTGGAAGCTCCTGCTAAATCAAGTCAAACCTGATCATCTACTCTCAAGTAATCTACTTAGATCTTAATCACTTCTTAAACATTATTATGATAACAATCCTAATGTATATTGATAACATGCTAACTAGACATGATAATACATGATTATTGATGCATATTAAGGCATAAAAGCTTTCATTCCTATGTATGCTATCATATTTATGAGTATTTATCTATCATTTTAAGAAAAAGTCATTATAATCTTAAAATACTTTAATTTAGGGTTAATTATGATGAATTAAAGATAAATAATTTTATAAACCCATCTTTACTTAAGATTATAAGTGTTTTTAAAAGTTAAATAATAAGAGAAATCATTTTTATAAACATTCATTTAATTTTCTAAAGTTAAAATCTTAAAGAACTGAATGTATTTTTGAAATAGAAATTAAAAATCTTGTTATTTATTAAATTTGACATTTTAGAATGATAGATAATTAAATTTTTGATCAAATGAAAGAAATTTCGATTAATTTGGAGTTATATTTTGAAAGTTATGAATTTTCTAAATTTTAGGGATTTTTCTAGAATTTTCCAAAATTTTTCTGAATTTTTAATGAATTTTTAAGGATTTTTTGGAATTAAAAATCAAATTTTCTAATTAAAACCTGATTTTTTGAATATTTTATAATGCGCAAGTGACGTGGTGTGATCAGAGCCGTCCGATCGCGTCGCGATCGAACGGTCGATGCGGGCGATGACGTGGCAGCGTGAGGAGCGTCCAATCGCGTGGAATTCTAACCGTCGATCTTCACTTAAATTGATGAGGATACATGACGAAATCAGGGTACACCAGATGCGTCTAATCTCCACCGTTGATTGCGAGTGTTATAACGGTCGAGATTAAATCACAGAGAAACGCATTTGATGCGTCCGATCACGATCCAACGGTAGGCGTTTCAAGGAATTTTATAACGCGCGACGACATGGCTTCATTTCAAGTGTCCGATCACAATCTAACAGTCACTACTTAACGGTAACGATTCACGATCATGCGTTTCATCATAGCCGTTGATCAGTTTAGTCAGACAGTTACGCCCAAATGTTCTATAAATTGAGATGTTCTTCGCATTTGTAAAGTATTCTAGAGCAATTCAATCAAATTGAACTGTTTAGACATCAAATCTCTTAAATCTCTTGATCCCAATCGCTTCTAGACTCATTTCCGCGTCAACGGAGTGCTTAAGATCAAGATTTGGATGATCAGCGAGGAAGAAATCGACGCTTGAACTCCACGATCGCGATTTTCAGTTTTTTGATGAAAAGCTTTGATTTCGGCGATTAATTGGACTAATCCGATCGCAATCGTGGGTTAGGGATCGTGTTTTATCCTAATCTATCGTCTATTACTGTTTAATTTATGTTTAGATTAGTAATTTAGCTTAATTTCATCTTGATTTTCGTTAATTTCGTTCTTCTGATTTTCAAAAATTTCTTCTCACTTTGATATTTAATTTCTCCGCGAAATCAAAGTCAAATTCAATGTTTTTTGATTCTGTGGAATCGTCTTGAAGTTCTCTTTCGTAAAATACCATTTTCCCCCATTTCTATTCTCGATTCATCGTCCGATTTGATCAAATTCGAAGAGATCATCAGAAATTTCCCTAATTCCTTGTGGATTCAACCCATATTTATCATTATACCCCTCAATTCGAGATATTTTCATTAAATTGGTAAGTTTGAACTTTATTTAGACACGAGACTGTGTGCAATTGATGACCTTGCTATCTCGATTCATCATATATCATGAGAGATTCAATTACATATATATAAATATATATTTAATAAATTGACATCGTATCAGAGCGAGGTTGATCTTAACCTAAAGGTGTCAATTAACAGTGTTTAGGATCATCATTAAATTGGTGTCTATATATATCTTGATCTGTGCATATTCAATAAGGATGTGGATTACCTCGGTTATTTAAAAAAATTATGTTTCAGAGTCATGATTTTACAAAAAGGTTAAAGTGATTGTGTGGAAGGTTATTTTCTGATCAAGAACGAAGTCAAGAAGGGAAAACAGAAGATGAAAAACATTGATTCCCAGCACGCGTCTGATCAGAGTCTTATTACAGATCAAACTAAATTGACTGTGAATGATTGTCTTGTCTATGACCAAAAATGGTTGAATACTCTCACAAAAGTTCCAGAGCGAGAGAGCTGTTTACATGTCATAATTTGTTTCAATGGAGAAACTATATCACTAGACAATTTTTTGCAAGAAACCTGATGAATCATTTCACTGATGAGAAACAAAGATTGAAGATAAAAATTACTTCAAGTGGATTGGAAGTGAAACTGTTTTGCATGGATGGCTCCTTGATTCAATGATTCCAGGCATTGTTGATCTTTTAAAATTTGAGACCTCATGCAAGGAGGTGTGGGAAGCAGCCCACAAAAGACACTCAAAAAAGGAAGATGATTCCAAAATCTATGAGCTAGTGTCATCTACTTATGGTATAAAACAAGTGCAAAATTCAGTTCTATTGACCGAGAATACATATTGAGGGATAGAGTATATCTATTTCTATTGGGACTTATTTCTGCATTTGAGAATTTTAGGGGTCAGATCTTCAATCGACCCTCTAACGTCTCTCTTGAAGATGTTATTACCTTGGCTATTCACGAGGAGAGCAAACTAAAATTACAAAATAGACTTCCTCAAGGTCCAGATCAGAGATCAAACTCAGCATTTGTGGGATAGTCCCATGATAAAAGGGTACAACCTAATTCTCAACTCAAGAGGGCCTGGAAATCCCAAACTCCAGATCAAAATGACTCTCTGTGGTGCACTCATTGTAAGAAGAAGAGGCACACAAAGGAAACCTGCTGGGATATTCATGGTCGACCAAATAAATTTGGGAAAATCTTGGTCACTTATGAAGAATCAGATTAAGAGATATGTCAAGCCCAAACTCAAGCTCCAGACCTGCATAAAATTTCAGACCATTTGAACTATAATTTGAATGAGCTTGAACATATCAAAGAGTTCATCAATAGCTTGAGCAAGAACAATTCAACATCCATTCAAGATCATGTTGCCATGGCTAACCTTGGTAAGTGTTTTCACTTAAAAAATTTCTTTAATAGCTGTCATGATCAATGAATTTTGTGGATCATGGACTCTAGAGCCACATATCATATGACCTGTAATTCAAGTCATTTCATCACATATTCACCTTGTCCTAGCAATCGTAAAGTACAAACTGCTAATGGGTCTATGTTAACAGTAGCAGGTATTGGTAGAGTTAAAATTGATATATTTGGAATTTTGGAGGATGTCCTGCACATCCCAAAACTATGCATTAACTTGATATATGTTCAAAAATTATCTAAGTTACCAAAGTATTCCATCATTTTTGACAACGATGAATGTTTTTTGATAAACAAGTGGTCAAACTAGAAGATTGGATTGGCTAGAATATTCAAAGGGCTGTACCAGCTTCAAGGGACAGGGACAGCTGCATGTCTAAAGGCTCTTCCCAACAAAAAAGGTACTAATAAGTCATGGTCAAACTATCTTCTTTTGCATAAAAGACTGGGCATCCTTCGGTTTTAGTGTTAAAAACCTTGTTTCCCACTTTAAAAATTCCTCATCCTCTACCATTGTGTGAAGTTTGTGAGTATACTAAACAAAAAAATCTACATATCCTTCATCACTAACCAGGAAAAGTTATCCATTTCAACTTATACATAGTGATGTGTGGGGTCCCTCTCAAGAAGTATCTATTCATGATCATAGATGGTTTATAGTATTGGTTGATGATTGTACTAGATCACATGGGTATTCCTTATGAAAACAAAATCAGAAGTGTCACAAATTATACCATATTTTATTAATTTTGTCTAGCAACAATTTGACACAAAAGTCAAAGGATTTAGGACTGATAATGCAAGAGATTTTGATAATCATGTGTTAAAGAGTTTTTTCAGCTCAAATGGTATAATACATGAAACTTCATGTGTATATACACCTCAACAAAATGGTGTGTCTGAGAGGAAAATTGGACATATATCTGAAAAAGCAAGAGCACTACTCTTAGACAGTAAAGTTCCTGTAGCCTTAAGGAGTGAAGCTGTCCTTACAGCCACTCAATTAACCAATAGAATACCTACACCTAGCTGTGAAAATGACTCTCCATTAAATAGACTTCAGAAATTTTATCCTAGTGTAACTCTTAAAAATAATCTAATACTACGGATATTTGGGTGTATATGTTTCATTCACAATAATAAAATCGAGCTGAGTAAATTTGAAGCAAGGTCCATAAAATGTGTGTTTATTAGATATTCAAATACACAAAAAGGTTGTAAATGCTATTCACCATAATTAAAGAAGATTTTTATATCTAAAGATGTAACATTTCATGAGAATATTATGCATTATTCTCCAGCTCATGATGATAATGTAAACTTCTTGAACAAGAACTCCATAGAGAGTCAAGTAACCAATATACCTTCAAGCTGTGAATCGTGTGAAACCTTATCTAAAGACACTATTGAAATAAATGAAAATGATAATGTCACACAAATAATTGGGGAAAATGTCACTGCTGATAACCTAGCCCAAGAGCAAGTAAGTAGTGAAGAGTTAAGTGGAAATATTACTAACGATGATCAATATGTATTGAATAGAGAAGGTGAGGAGACTGTAGAAAATGAAACCGAAGGTGATAAATCGAATACTAAGGGAAGACAAAGTAGTAGAGTAAGAATGCCAAAAAAATTATATCCAATTGAAGATTATGTTAATTACAATTATTTTAGTCAATGCTCAAAAGTGTATGTTTCTAATCTCATCAATGAAAAAGTTCCTAGAACTACTGAGGAAGCCCTTATGGATAACCGATGGAAGTCATCCATAAATGAAGAAATTAATGCTCTAGAAAATAATCAAACTTGGGAAATTTTTTATAAACAACAAAACAAGAAATCTGTAGGGTGTAGATGGTTATTTACAATTAAATATAAGCCTGATGGAGATATAGAAAGGTTCAAGGCCAGATTGGTTGCCAAGGGAGACACTCAAGTGTATGGAATTGATTATCTAGAAACTTTTTCACCGGTAGCAAAAATGAGTACTGTTAGAATATTAATATTACTGGCCACATGTACAAATTGGGTCTTACATCAGTATGATGTAAAAAATGCATTTCTACATGGGGACCTAGAAGAAGAAAAATATATGGACCTTCCTCCAGGATATAAAACTCATTTAATTAACAAAGTATGTAAATTAAAAAAGACAATTTATGGATTAAAACAATCCCCAAGAGCGAGGTTTAGAAAATTTACCAATGTTATGAAATCGTTTAATTATAATCAATGCCATCAAGATCATACCTTATGATAATAAAATTGTACTAGTTCTTGTTTATGTAGATTATATAATTGTCAAAGGAAATGATGAAGAAGAGTTAAGTAATTTAAAATAAAAATTCTTTCAAGCATTTGACATGAAATATTTAGGAATCCTAAGCAATTTCCTAGGAATGGAGGTTACCTATTCAGAAGATAATATTTGTCTATCTCAACAAAGATATGTCTTAAATATATCAACAGAAATAGGGTTTCTTGATTGTAAACCAGCACTCACTCCAATTGATCCTAACTCTAAACTTTCCCTAAATGAAGGTGACCCAAAGACTGATCAAGGAGAATATCAGAGGCTTGTAGGGAAATTGATATGTCTTGCCATCACAAGGCCTGACATTTCCTATACAGTCAATGTACTAAGTCAAGTCATACATGATCCTAGAATGAGCCATTTACAAATTGCACATAGAGTATTAAGGTATTTAAAAGGAACAATTGGGTATGGAATTAAATTTACTAAAAGAAATTCATTAAGTATTAATGTATATAGAAATTCAGATTTTGCTAATTCTAGAATTGATCGAAAATCAATCACATGTATGTGTACATTTCTCGGGAATAATCTTGTTTCATGGAAAAGTAAGAAACAAAAATATGTATCCTTATCAAGTGCTGAATCTGAACTCATTGCTCTAGAGACTGGGGTAAAGGAACCATTATGGATTAAGAATTTATTTAGTGAATTAAATATTAAAATTGTATTGCCCATAACGTTAATGAGTGATAATAAATTTGCCCTTAGTATGATTCATGATCCCATCCAACATGAATTAACTAAGCATATAGATATGGATAGAAATTTTATTAAAGAAAGGATAGAAGAAAAAACATTATGTACACCTTATATACCATCTGAATATAATTGTGCAGATATGTTCACTAAAGGAGTGACTAAACCTCATCTAGATAGATTTCTAACCAAGCTGAAAGTGGAAAATATTCACACTTAGCTTGCAAGGGGGGGGGGTGTGAATTTAGATAAATATCTAATAACGTATATATCTAATATTGAACTAGATAGGGTATTATTATAATTTAGGTCTACTTTCTATTACGCGGTCCGCCTGTATAAGACTGTTTTGTGCGGGTTTGGGGCCGTATGAATGCATCCCAGATTTATTTCTCTCTCGCTCTTTTCTTGATTCAATAACTGCCTCTCTGATCGGCAGCTCATCTCTCTCGGTCTTCTTGAGCAACTGCAATCTTCTCTAGCTCTTCAATACAGATTGATCTTGATTGATCAATCTGGTCTGGAGGTGGCTGCTAAACAACCGGAGTAATCGTGCGACAGGAGGATCATCTCTCTCTCTCCTCAAGCGGGATTGTGCGACGATAATCTGGAAGCTCCTGATAAATCAAGTCAGACCTGATCATCTACTCTCAGGTAATATGCTTAGATCTTAATCACTTCTTAAACATTATCATGATAACAATCCTAATGTATATCATGAGAGATTAAGATCCAATTACATATATATATATATATATAATAATAATAATAATAATAAATTTGACATGAACATTTCTCTCACATGTCTGATGTGAAGCACATTTTATGGTCTTCTAGGGGAAGCAGATATGGGGGGCTCGGAAAAACACAGCAATGGGGTACATGAGTTGAAGCTAGAGACCTAGGGTTTCCCCTATCCATGAAAGAAAGTTAGAAATAAACGATAGAAGGAGAAGAGTGATGAGAGTTACACAGGGAGGCTCTGTATAAGGCTACGCAAGAGAAAGAAGATGGAGATAGAGATATGATGGGCTCTGTCAGGCATTGCGTGGGCTGCAACATTCTTGTCTAGGATGTCGATGATGGATTTTCCTTTGAAGATGACCTCTCTCATTTCTCTCATCTCTTCTTTTCCATGCACCAGACATTTGGTCACTACGAGTGTTGCATTTTTTATCTCCTTCGTTGCCACCCTTCAATACCTTACTTCCAGATCTCGTCGATCATGTATGTTACTGCTTGCATATTCCCAAAAACATTCATCTCCTACCTCCCAAAACGCATCCTGCACCATCTCTGCCGTGAATCTCGTTACCTGGTCTACAAAGAAACAAGAAATGAAGACTCCTCCAAACAGCAAGCAGCATGTCGGTCAACGGCATTTTGTCAACCACTCGAGTTACAAGCTTATGAGGCCCTTGGCTTTCCTCTGCCCATGATAACATTTTTTTCCTCCTGAATAAATAAACATATGAAATTACAGACGTAGACTAGATGATGAACGGAACAGCGCCATATGCTGCTCAACCGCTCGCCCGCTCTCCAATCCAACATCATTTGACGTCCATTATCGGATCCAAGAGTGAGGAAAATTGGTGAAACCGCACTCCAGTGGAATACAGACGACGAGGGGCCAGCAGAGATTTGACCTTTTGACCTGATTGGTCAACCCCAAGGTCCAATCCTGGACAAGAAGAAAGAGAAAGAGAAAGACAGCACACTCCCTACGCAGGTATTACCCTGTTCAGGTTCGAAGGGACTTTCTCAGCCTATCCCTGCCTTTGTCTAAGCAGGTCCAGGCACCCCCGGTGCAGTATCTCATTAATAAATCTACTCGAGACATAGTAAATCAGAAAATTAAAGAGAAACAGAGAAAGTGCTCGAAGAAGAACTTTATTAATCCGGGATTATTCAAGCACAAATCACCATCTGCAGATTACTTACTTGAGTATGCAGAAACGTCATGGAGTTGGATACCCTGTTTTCGGTCTCCGTCTTCGCTCTGATCTGTTAACCAATCATCTTGGATTTCATCAAATGAAGAGAGGAAGCAGAAGAGGGGCGAAAAAGAGAGAGGGAGGTGGGAGACAGAGAGAGAGAAAGTACCAGGAGAATGCTAGGTTTTTATCCTTGGGATCTATGGTCAGCGGAATGCGCCGTGACGTAACTCTCGGGTAAATATATTTCCCCTCCGACCTCGCCGTGCTGCTCCCCGCTGACAGTTTTCTTGGCAGACAAGAACTCGGCGCTCATGGCTTCCATCCCCTGCTTCAGAGCCTCCTCGTCTCCGTACCCGTGCTCTTCCGCGTACTTCCGCACGTCCTCCGTGATCTTCATGGAACAGAATTTGGGCCCGCACATGGAGCAGAAATGCGCCACTTTAGCTCCGTCCGCCGGCAGAGTCTCGTCGTGGAAAGACATGGCCGTCATGGGATCCAGAGAGAGCGCGAACTGGTCCATCCACCTGAACTCGAACCTGGCTTTGCTAAGAGCGTCGTCCCATTCTTGAGCGTGCGGGTGGCGCTTCGCCAGATCCGCGGCGTGGGCCGCGATCTTGTAAGCGATGACGCCAGCTTTGACGTCGTCCCTGTTGGGCAATCCCAAGTGCTCTTTGGGCGTCACGTAGCAGAGGAGAGCCGTCCCCAGAGCACCGATGTTGGCGGCGCCGATGGCTGACGTGATGTGGTCGTATCCCGGCGCAATGTCCGTCGTTAATGGACCGAGCGTGTAGAACGGCGCCTCGTTGCACCACTCCAGCTGCTTGGCCATGTTCTCCGGAATCTTGTGCATCGGAATGTGCCCGGGTCCTTCGTTCATCACCTAGATTGAAGCATCAAGACTGCTATAAAAAAATCTCTTTCATTTTTGTTTTTCTTTCCTTTGAAATGCTTTTTACCTGCACGTCCTTTTCCCACGCTCGTCGCGTGAGCTCCCCTTGAGTCAGAAGCTCCGCAAACTGGGCCGAATCGTTCGCGTCGTAGATGGAGCCGGGCCTCAGGCCATCACCTATGGACAGCGCGATGTCGTATTGATTGCAAATATCCAGAATCTCGTCCCAGTGCTCGTACGCGAAATTCTCCTTGTGATAAGCCAGACACCATTTCGCGTGAATGGAACCTCCCCGGGAGACTATTCCGGTCATTCTCTTCGCGGTCAACGGGATGTAACGAAGAAGCACGCCGGCGTGAATGGTGAAATAGTCAACTCCTTGCTCTGCTTGCTCTATTAAAGTCTCCCGGAAGACTTCCCAGTTGAGGTTTTCAGCGATGCCGTTGACTTTCTCAAGGGCTTGGTAGATGGGGACCGTCCCAACCGGGACAGCAGAGTTACGGAGAATCCATTCCCGGGTTTCGTGGATGTGGCGCCCGGTGGATAGATCCATGATCGTGTCGGCTCCCCACATTGTCGCCCACTGTAGCTTATGCACTTCTTCCTCGATCGAGCTCACCACCGCGGAATTTCCGATATTTGCGTTGACTTTGACGAGAAAATTCCGGCCGACGACCATGGGCTCTAACTCCAGATGCTTCTTGTTCGAAGGAATGATGGCGCGGCCTCTCGCGACCTCAGATCTGACGAACTCGGGGTCGAGATTTTCCCGCGCGGCGCAGAAAAGCATCTCCTCGGTTATGATCCCTTGCTTGGCGAAGTACATCTGCGTGTATCTCGGGGCGCCTATGTTCTCCCGCCTCGTGATCCAATCTTTCCTTATCTTGGGAAGGCCTATCATATATAAAAATGGTGAATCCTAAAGTGGAAAAGCGAGATATTCAGATCGGGGAAAAGTCAAGACATTTTTACCGATGAGCGGGTCGATGTTCTGAGGACCGCTCGTGTCGTATGTGTCGAAGTGAGGCTCTCCGCCTGAAAGATGCACCCGGCGGAACGGAACCTGAAGGACATAGCTGGATTCCTCGTGGACGACCTCCCTGCCATTCATGGAAAAAAAAAAGGCTGTGTTTACAGGAGTTCAAACTGAAATGCGCGGCTCGAGCGGGAGGAGTTACTTGAATTCCTTTGTGCTCTTCGGGAAACATTGCTCGAAAGAAGGAAGAGGAAGGAAATCAGGGGCGGCGGGATCGGCCGTGTGCTTCCTGGGTCTGTTCTTTGTTGTCTCAACGGTGGAATTATCAAACGTCAAAGTAGCTCTTGGAATCAAATGCACAGTGTAGCTGCTCGTTGCCTTTTCCCTCGTGGTAGAAATGCCTGGCATCTTTGAGGCGGAGAGATTGCCCTTGCTGCCAACCAAAGGTCCGAGTACGGATTGTATCGACGCCATCTGGAGAAAGACAAGCAAACCCAGCGAGTAAATGTCCGCAAAATCCATGAAAAATACACGAACAATAGATTGCAAATTCGCAATGGCATTAAGGTAACTTTTTGAAGGGAGCCTCATTAGACTCTGGGTTCGTCATCTAAATATCCTGAACGCATGTATTCCTCACACCATCGACCAAAAAAATAATCGAGCCTCGACGAAAAAATTGAGTACATGAAGAGAGAGCGATTATTATATCAGGAACAGCGGCTTAAAAACGAGGGCACGAACTTTTCCTTGATAAGGAGCTCAGCGCTAGCGACTCACCTCACTGGCTGACAGCTTCTTCTGATCAGTCTCTTCTCCTCTCCGCCTAAATCTTATCACTTCACCCTCTCCTACTGTGTTAAACACTGCAAGCAACACCTAGCAAGGAGGACGAAGGGATGGTCGAGATATTTATAGTGACGTGGCACGAGCCGTTACTCTAAATCTGGCCACCTGTGGCGGGATCTGCGGACGTGGAGTGGAGATATTTTGCGAAAATGCGGAAAACAATCGCATTAAAGTGTGTCGATGATCTCGAAGATGACGTGGCCGATTCTGGGTGTTTGGTCGATCGCCATTTGCACTTTAATATCACTTGTTTCAGGGGTTTTCTGCATCGTTGTAAATTTCATGGGTTTAAACACAATACCGGGGATTGTTTGAAAAGGACGTGGCGGTGGATCTGTGGAACCCATTGAAAATGAAAGATAAAGGAGGAAAGGAGATGGACTCCTTATCTCTCTGCCCGGAAAACGACTCGATTTTCAATCCATCTCCACTTGGCTCGAATAGACGTCTCTCTAGATTCGTTGCCACGTGGCATCATGATGTAGGAGATATTTTCGTTCGGGGGCGCCCTGTTTGGGCTTCGAGTGGGCCATAGCTTGGGCTTCGAGTGGGCCAAAGCTGAGCCCAAAAAGCGTTCAACGCTTTCTCTCTCTTTCTCTTAGAGTCTAGCTCGCCGAAATCGTCGGCCTTCTTGTGCTTCTTTCATTTTCTGAAGCTCTCCCATGAAGTTCAAGATCTGAACGCTTCTTTCTTCTCTCCGGAAGGCCTGTTGACTTACTCCGTCGCTGATCTACACTGTTGGCGTTTCGGGTTATCGTCTTTTTCGTAATCTTTACTTCACCGTGCAGATCTAGATTCGGCTGCGTTCCTCTTGGATTTCAGCCTCTGTCATTTTCTGACCTTTGTTTTATGATTCTTCGGCATGTGCTGCTTCTGTCATCGCTGACCGAGGGATCGGGATCGGTATCTTCGAGTTTTGTAGTTCGTCCCGCGAAGCTTCATTTTGTCTTTGGGAAGGGGGAGGGAGTACTGTTATTCAGGGGAAAAACTGTCCGAAGTATTTGCTGGATGTTGAGTTCTTCGGTTTGCTCCGTGGCTTACGCCGTTAATTTCTCGTCGAATGATGAAATTCGATCGCAAATTCATGTTCTGGATCTCCGTTTATTCTGTTTTTCGAATATTCTGTCTTTCATGTAAGTGACGCGTTTTTTTTCTTTTGCATTTAATGCTTAACCCTCGACTACGGTCTGGAAACGTTACTTCCAAATTATCTCTCACGAATGTAATGACTACTTTTAATAATTTTTGCTGGAATTTCAGGTCGCGCCTGTCAGTTCAAGGGATGTGCTTGCGAAGTTGGATGCTATCTATCACAGTATCATCCCGGATATCGTTGAAAAGCCACCGTCAATAAGGTCAACACCAAGAGTGAAGAGGATCAGTAGGTTTGACCGATTAGTTTGATTATGGGACTTACCCGGCAGAGACTGAAGACGAGAAATTTCTACGTCATATTATTTGTTTCCGTGTGCATACTTCTGTCACTTTGGTCGTTTCTGCTCTTTCTGAACGCACGCCTTCCCGACTTCCGACCTACAGGAAAAGTCAACTCTGCATCTGTTGACTTTGAGAAAACGGAAAAGACCGGGCATATACAGTTGAGCAAGCTAGGGGAGATGATGATCTCGATGCTGCCCGTTGACCTCCCATTCACCGTCTTCATCCCCTCGGAGAGAGCCCTCCAACGTGTCCTTCAGCTGAATTCTGTGGAGAGTCTTCTTGACCAGAAAGTCAACGAGACCTTTGCCATCCTGTCTCGCGTCATGGGGTTCTCGACTGTCCCCTGGCGTTTGACTTCCCGAGAAGTGGCCACGTGGACCAAGGAGGTGCTGCTGGATTCCGTCTCCGGGTTTAGATTACATGTCCATGGAGACTCGGATGGCAGTCTCCGGGTCAACAATGTTTCCGCCGAATCACTTGACTTGACTATTGGCGAGATCACAGTCCACATCATGAACGGTGTGCTTATGGACGCCGAGTTTGAGCAATCATTCAGCCCTGACGATGAAGATTAAATTGACTTTTTGTTCAAATCGATGTTCTCATCAAGATTCCACTTTTATTCATCAATCATCATCAGCATCATAATGTGACAAGAATATGTACAGGTAACTTGTGAAGAAGCTCAGGATAAGTTGACCTGAGAGGAACCAAAGAATTTTGCCGTTATCCATTGGATGGGCCTGAGAAGTTGGGCCCTCTTCTTCCTCCAGAACCAGATGGCGGCGCTGTACTGCTCGTTCCGGATCTTGAGAGTGGCTGCCCGCCAGTCAAATTTTTCCATCTCAGCCCTTGCAGCCATGCCCATGGTCTCCCTGAGCTCTCTGTTGGTCAACAGCCTTTCCATCTTCTCCACACAGTCATCAAGGTCTCCGGGGCTGAAGAGGAAGCCATTGACTCCTTCCTGGTCTTCGGGGATGATGTCCGGTATCCCTCCGGCACGTGCTGCCACGACAGGGAGCCCTGAAGACATGGCCTCCAGCACCACCAGGCCAAGAGTCTCGGATTCTGATGGCATCACAAATACATCGCCACTTGCATATGCCTGGGAGAGCTCCTCTCCATGGAGCATTCCCGTGAAGACTGCCGCCATTCCTTCGAACATCTTCTCCAGCTCCTCCCTGATATGGTGGAGCCACTCTTAAACCAAAATGCAAAACTGAACCAACCAAGAGGGGAAAAAATACCTGTACGGGCCGTCTCCTACGAAGGCGATTCGGGCATATGGGAGTCTGTCCATCACCCTGAAGGCAAACCGACAAGAATAGTCAACGGTAATTCTAACCGATGCGTTGATCAGTAGAGTTAGAAAAACAATGATTACTTTTTGAGGAAGTCCAGACTCTTTTCTGCCCCGAGCCGTCCGACATGGACCACCAGCGGTCTGCCAGGTTCCCCTCCACTGGTCAAAAAGTCAGAAGTGAGTCTGACCTTGGTCATATTAGGCCAAAGCTAGCGAGCTGGGAGAAGCAGCTGACCTTAGCCTAAGTCTCATTTCATGGTTGCAGTGTCGGGGGTGGAAACTGTCGGAGTCAACGCCTTTACTCCAGAGGCGAATCTTGTTAGCTGCACAGGAAAGCCTTATCCGTTGACTTTTGTCCAGAAGGCTACAAACTCAAGGTCAACAGAGGAAACAGAAACGGAAAATCTACCAACCTGCCGCCACATTAGCTGTCAGGAGATCCCTCGCAATGGCAGCCGAAGGGACCAACGTCAGATCTGCTGCCCGGTGAAGAAACTCTGAAAATGAAAAGAACAAAGAATATAGAGGTGAGAGTCAAAGCTCGAATGCTAATGAACCGGAAATTCAGCTCGGAAATCCGCCTACTTATGACGAGCCACATGGGCTTCACTAGCCAGCTGAAAGTGTATCTAGGGATATATCTGCAAATAAATGAAGCTAGCTTTCATCATCACAATCAAAGGAAGTCAACGCATATTTCCTTCACCAGATCCAAGGAGACTCACATGGGAACGTGAGTGTGATAAGACATAACCAGCGGGACAGACAGCAATTTTGCGATTATGAGTGCTCCAAACACCTGTAACAAGAGAGACATAAAGGGGGTGGGAGAGAGGTGAACAGATAGATTAGTAAGGTACCCAGATGAATTACATGGATTTTTTTATGAACAGGTATATAACTATGTGTCTACATAGGTTCGTAAATAGATAGATAGATACATGCATACATGCATACATTCATGCAAACAAATACATGGATTTTGTCAAAGAGTTTTGTCATTTTTACATCGTAAGCACAAATATTATTACCATGACCCCGGGGGAGGATGCGTGAATGATGTCGGGTTTAAAGCTAGCGACTTGGGAGATAATCCGCGGGCTGAGAGCTAGCGAGAGAGGCACCTTCTTGTACCATGGGCATGGAAAGCTGAAGAGTGAGAAAGCAAGAAAACATCAGCAGAAGCAAGAAAACTGCGGGGAAGAGCAGACCCGTCCCCTTGAAGACATCCTGCTTGGCCGACTGTATCAAAACAATTACCTCCAGGAGCCTATCACCTTTGCCCCGTAAAATTCTTCAGGCACGCCTTCATGTGTTGTGACGACGATGACCTGCAATATCTGAAATTAGAGAGAGAGAGAGAGAGAGAGAGAGAGAGAGAGAGAAGTAGGAGTAGAATTTTGAAAATAGTTCTTTACCTCATCACCCATCTCGCGGAGGTATCTGATGAAATTCTGGAACCGGTTCTTGTACCCAGAAACATAACTACGAATTGGAGAAGCAAGTCTTGCGCAACTCAGGACAAAATTTAAAGCAACGGAAGAGGATTTCAAAGCTGAAAGATAGAGACGAAAATCCACCAATCTCGAACAGAATCGCATGAAATATGCTCAATTAGCTACGGATAAATCCACCCAATCGGTTCACGCAAATCCTGCAAATTAGCTTGCGATGTGGAAATTCGCAGAGGAGGAAGGATAGAGAAGAGAGAACTCACGAAAATGGGGAAGGCTCAACAAACAGCGCTATGCGACGACTCCTGGAGTTTTCAGAAGCATCTGGGATGAGCAAAGCGGTCTCCTCATCGGAGGCGTCCGCAGAGCTCATCTCATGCCCCATAGAGATCTTGCTCCCTACCCTTCTCTTGCTGGACTGATACACGGGAGAAGTAATCCTCGTCTTTGAAGAGCGAAGGCGCGAGGTCAGGAGTCTGCGGCCGTAAACAAGAGGAAAACAGAAGGGAGAGGACGCAGCAGAGCAATGAGGAGAGCAGGAGAGGATTGAACGTGGAGGAGGGAGGGAGAAATTTATAGACGTCGTCATTATGGGAAGGGACGTGGAGGGTGTTGTGGAGTTGGGTTTTTCTTCGACGGAAGTCGGATGAGAGCCCCTCGAGCCCTCTAGAGAGAGGGAATAGAGATGGGCGGAAGAGAATCTAAGAGTTAAGGGAGAGCCCAGATAGAATATACTCTCCGGACAAGGGAATCGCCCGCCGGCATATGCTGTCCCCCGTTGCCATCGCAAGACCGCTCCTTGAAGATGCCTCTCTCTCTCTCTCTATCTCTCTCTCTCGCTCGCTCGCTCGCTCGATCTTTGAATCTATCAGTCTAGCGGTCGAAAGGAACCATTTTTAAATAATAGAGGAGAGAGAAGGATTTACTCGGATCGTAGAGTAAACTAAACGCAGTCAAAAGGAAAAACGAAGTCAAAGAGATCTACTGCCGTAATCCACCCATCACTGAATGCATGGTCCTTCAAACCTTTGCCATGCTCACGACTGATTGCTTGATTGAGCGTGAAATTGGCCAATGCTTTTGTCAGCCCACGTGGCTACGCACGAGTCCCTGCACCATAGACTTCATTTTACTCGTAGATCCTAGCCTTGAACACTTTGCATGAAGCGACGAAGACAATCTATTTTTACAAATGCTCGATCTTCAAGAGTCTGTGACAATCTTTTGTCGCAGAGGTCTTCTTTTCCAAAGCTCCATCTGGTAAGTTCCTTGTCGTTCCAGACTCGAACTGATTCTTGAACTCTGTAAATTCATTTGTCGCATTAGAAATGTCCTTGAAAATCCGCTGCCATAGCTTCATGACTCGTCGACTTATGGCTTCTGTGACACCGAAATACCCATCGGTATTCCATTGGAGGCTGTTGATTTCTTGCTTTTTACAGTTGCCCAGCTATGACTTGGGGTCATGAATTCTTGGTTTCAATGATCTAGTGGGTTCTTGTTTCCCATAAAACCTTGAGAAGCTGAGTCAAGGATTAGTTTTGATGAGTCTAATATGAATAATATGATCATTTTTTTTCTTTCAATTTAGTTCAGATGTCACGAAAAAGGCATGTTCTTAAATTCCAATCAAAAGTTTATACTAAGAGCACTTGGGAATAGTCAAAGCTCCAATCAACAGCCAACAAACATGTTTCGCACGTGTTATTTGTTATCATCTAGGATATCGTGGCCAAGAAGGAAAAAGAGAGATGCCAAAAACAAAGAAAAATGATGTCAAGAAAAGGATCCTTAGATTAATGGTGTTTGATTTTTGTCCAAAGGTGTTATCGGGCTCTTGGCCGATTAGGGCCCAATCTCTCTCTTGCTCTCTCTAATCTATATAAAGATGTACTCTTAACTAAGGATTCTAAGGTTTTCTTGATCACCTTGACCTTCTTCTTGTTGTTGTTATCTCCGGGTAGCCGTCATCCTCATCCTTTGTGTCTCCTTCTCTTCCGTCATTGTCATTGCGTCTCTCTTCCACTAGGGCATTGTCACTGTCTACGACAATTCTAACCCCATCATAATTCCACCCCTATTGGTCACTGCTGTCACCACCTCCGTCACTATCTTCAGTTGCTTGTACGCTTGCATTACTATTCTCACTCACCTCTCAAGCCTGTGAACTGACGAGACGCATTCGCGAGGTCATTAAAATACATAAATGAGTGTAAAAGTTTTTTCTAAACTAAAAAATTTAAAGTTTTAATTAAGAATTGAATAGTATAATGGTGAATAAGGGTCGAATATAAAGAGAAATAAGGAATTTTTGAGGTATTCTTGAAATTTGATCAAATTGGACAAGGAATTGAAGAAAAAAATTAGGGATGTTAGTAGATTTGGAAAGAAGACTCCAAGATGAATCCATGGAATCAACAATCACTCGATTTGGATTTATATTTGTGGAGAAATCAAGGAATATAATTTAGAGAGAAAAACGATCACAAAGAGATAGAAACATGGAAATTATGTAAAATTTGACTAATCTACGATTTGAAATTAAAAGATAATGATATAAGAAGAAAGATTAGGGAGAAATATATGACCTAACTCAAAATCACACTTGAAATGATTCAATTCATTGACGGATCAAGGTTTTTCATTTCGCGTTTCAAAAAACAAAAATTTGGTGTTCAAAAGGTGAATTCTCTCAATTCTCTCAACAAAATCTCACTTATAAACACTCCTTGGATGTGAAAATCAGTCTAGAAGAGGAGGAAAGCAAGAGATTCAAGGATTGAGATACCTAAAGAGTTTTATTGCTTAACACATTCGAGAATGCTTTACATCATCGAAGAATATGCACATTTATTTGAAAAATTGGGTGTGACCATTCGATGTGCCTCTTCCTCTTCAATCACAGCTCAGATGAAACACTTGGATGTGAATCGTCACCATTAAGTTGTGTCCGTCTGATCGATGATGGATCACTTAGATTCCACCACTTTACGCGTAAAGAAGAAGTGACGTCTAACGCCTGCCCTTTGATCTTCATCAAGCGCTCGAGATGCGGTCATGTGTCCATGGGAGTCCATCGGGCATGTTTAATCTTTGTTGTGATAACTCCTTAGATGAACGGCTAAAATTAAGTCATTTCAAAATGAATCACCGCCCAATCAAATGCCTCCGCGTACCCGTCAACTTAAGTGAAGATTGACGGCTTTGATTAAATATGCAAATCGGACGCTTCCCTTCACATACACGCGCCCTTGTTGATCTTTGCTAACCTGCACATAGATTATCTTCCTTCCCCTAACGCCTCTAGTGATGCTTGTTGCCTGATAACATGCATTTATAACTTAAATTCTTATCCTAATTAACTCATATTCATGCTTATTTTATGTGAATATGATGCATGTTATCATACTTTTTTGGAATTTTCTCCATTGGTATGTCATTTCACTAAAGTCGATAGTTATGCATAAATTAGGGATAATTTCATGCTTAATAGATGATTAGTCTTTTGTTAAGTTTAAATTAATAGAAATTAATCTCTTTTATCGAATGATTTTTGACTTTAGTGCATGTTTTGAAGGATAATTTCAAGATGAATTTATGATTTAGAATAGTTATTAAGAAATGAGTTAAGTAAATTCTAATTCATCTTGATTTCTTCTTTGAAAATATATTTTAAATGACATGATGTTAAAAAGGAAGAAATTTGTGATCCAATGGAGAAAATTTGGATTAAAAAGGAGTTGTATATTTTAAATTATGAATTTCTGAAGTTTATATCCTTTTTCTGATTTTTATTTGATTTTTAAACGAATTTTTATTAACTATTTTTTATTAAAATCGCGAAAAAGGGAATTTACTTACCTGCAAGTGATGACGTGGTGAGCGAGGCCAGGTGGCGCGCTGACGTGGCGCGCGGGGGCACCGTGCGGATGCGACGCGACACTGAGGCCACGTCGCAGCGAATTTCGAGGAAGATCTTAAGTTCTCATGATCCTCTGCTTCCAAGAGTGTAAAGACGCAGCATTGAAGCATGATAATCACGATTTAATCTCTTGATTTTATCGAATTTTCCCCTTAAATTCCGAATGTCCACGAGGAAGAATCCTAGCAAATTCGCTTCAATCCACGAGAATTGAATCCCCATTCTTGCGGCAATCGGGTTAGTAGTGAGATTCAATCGATTATCAAGAGGTAATTTGAGTTTTTATTAGGTTTAGATCTTTAATTTTACAAATTAGTTCTTAGTGTTCTTCATTTTTCTCAAAATTTCATCCAAAAAATGTCTGATTTTTAAAATAGGATATCTCTCTGATTATAATTCTAAATCACTTGATTTGGGTTTCATTGGATTTCTCTTTTCATCAGCTTTCGGTGGATAGCAAATTCATCAAATTCCAAGTTCATTTGACCCTCAAATTTGACGTTTGACCGAGGGCTGTTCATCTTTCATCAGAAGTCAAACGTTGACTTTCGGGGTCAATTACTTTCAATTTACTAATCAGAATTCGATAATTTTAGTCTCTTTAGATTACTCTGGTTCTTAGATTTCCATTGACATATAAATTTCAAGATTTGGATTTCATTTGACGGGTCAATCTGAAGATTTCCTTTGAGGTGTTCATTTCGGAGATTTTCTAATATTTGATTTTCAATAATTCATAGTAAATCCATTTCTTATCCAAAAATCACAAATTTTATATCAATAAATTAAATTTTCTTTCTAGTTTCCAAATATATAATTTTCGTAATCTTCTGACACCTTTTGATAATCTGATTTTACAGAACACCTACTATTGGTCAAAGTCAATGCTTTGACTTTGACTTTTCACTTTTCTATGTCAAATCGGAGATTTCAATTCTTAAAACTTCTTATTTAGTCTATTTATATCATTTCCACTCATTACATCTTATTTTTATTTCTTTAAAACCCCTTTTAAACCTAAGTTTGACCAAGTCAACTATGCAATTAAAGTCAACCTTGCTCTCTGTGGATCGACCCGATACTTACACATTAGTTGTTTTATATCTTATCTTTGTTAGTTCAGTTTTATAAATTTTGTTTGACTTACGTTTTTGTGTTTTAACGACGCACAAAAATGCTTTGTCATTGCCTGTGCACCATCTGAGCCACTCTAACGCTGCCCTCTGGCATCTCTATTTGGCGATCCCTTGGTGACAGTCCCACTCGTGGATTCATCAAGCAATTCTACGTCCTCACAGTCACCTTCTACTCCCTGCGCTAATTCATCTATGCAAGCTGCCTTTGCCTCCCGCTCTCAATCCACTGCTTCTACTGAAGGACATGCTTCCTCCTCTGGCAATTCCTATAACATGACTGATATGAACATAAAATGTAGTTATAAGCACCCATGAATTGCTCTTATTTAACTCTATTAAACTCTTGAACACATCATCTCCTCTACTATCTCATAACGTGATGTTTCTAGAATATTAGTGTATTGAGAGGAATTTATTTTACATGACTTTTGCGTTTTCATTTTCAGGAAGTATACAAGAGGAATGGTAGAAAGATCCTCCAAAATGGAAGTGTTTAAAGGGCTTAATGGGCTGTCCAACATAAGCAATTGCAAGCCCAGTCAAACAAAGTGAGCCCAACAAGGAGGAGACACAGGGGACTTAAAATGGGCAAAAGCTTTCTTTTTAGAGCCTCCACCCTTTTCGTCGCCTCTTCTTCTCTTCTTTTTCAGCTTCTTCTTCTTCCTCCTCGAGCACTTTTTCTTTTAGGTTTTATTCTTAGAAAGTTTGTCAGCCGCCAGCGATTTTCTCCATCGAGAAGATGTAATAGAAGTGATATCTTTTTTTAATTGTATTTTCCTTCTTCACCTTCTCGGCAATATATTCCTTCCCCGATATCTAGTTCTCTTTCTCTGGTTCTCTATTTCTCTTTCTCTCAACCCTTCTGCTGCTACTCGATCCCTCTACAGCCCTCTCTTTTTTTTCCGTCATGATCAGTCCTCCTTTCTCTGGGTTGCTCCTTGTCTGTCCTCTTCTTCGCTCCCCTCGGCGATCTCTCATTCTCTTCTATCTTATCTTCCGTGAACCCATTCTCTCTTTCTCCTTCCAATTTCTTTTCTTATTCTTCTTGTGGTTCTCTCCTCCTATTATCTTTCTTATTTTTCTTGCGGTTATTTTTCTTTTCTGTATCAGTTTTCTTTCTCTTCTTCTCGCAGATTCTCTATCAATTCTCCCCTCTTCTAGTTTTCGTACGCCGCTAAATTTTTATTTCACATTCTTCTCTCTCCTGCGATTTTCTCTTCCTTCCCGTTCTTCCGTTCTTCCCGTTCCTCCCGTTCGTCCTCTCGTTTCTGTCCCGTTCTTCCGCTAAATCTCTTTCTTGCAACCACTTTTTCTTCTCTCTCCCTCAGTTTTTCTTTCTCTCTCTCACACGATCTTGCTCGCTCTCTCACGTCTTCACCCTCTTCCTAGCATTCTTTCTTTCACTTCTTTTGACACTGCTATCTCTCTCTTACCGCTCTCTCAGATTTTGCATTATCTCTCTATCTCGATCGCCTTATCTTTTGCTCTCTAAATTTATCTCTCAATCTCTCAATTTACATCCTTCTCCTTCGCAATCACCGTCGCACTCGCTACCTCTCCCCTCTTTATCAATTTTTTTTTTCTGTTTCTACTTCTTACTCTCTTGCGATCTCGTCTTCTCTCTATCTCCTGTTCACCGTCTTCATTGCTTTTCTCTAATCTCTCTCATTTTCGCCACTTCCCGTATATCCAGGTTATTCGCCTCCGTCGTCATCGTTTCTCTTTTTCGCCTCACCCTCTTTCCCCATATTCTGTTCGCTCTCTCCGTTAATTCATTCTTTCTCTCTCTCTCTTTCCCTCTCACGCTTCCGTGCGATATCACTTTCTCTCTCTCTCTCTCTCTCTATCATTTCTTCGGTAATCTACATCTCCACCTCTCTGCCTTATTCCATTCTCCAACCTCTTCTCTACATCTTCCTCTCACCCTCGCTCTCGTTCTCTCTCCCGATTCCCCTCTTTCTATTTCAACCACTCAAAGAGATCGATTTCTCTTCTTCCCTCATCTCTCTTTGTTCCGATTTCGTCTCCCTCAATTTTTTCTCCTCCTTCTTCCACTTCTTCCGCAGTCATCTCTTCCTCTTCCTCACGATCTCACCTTCTCTCTCCGAACATCCCCTCACGCACTCTTTCTCTTCCTCACCTTTCCGAATCTCGTCTTGTGTACTTCCACATTTCCTCTTCTCCCCGTGTCTCCCAAATCTTCCTTCCATTCTAAATAACTCTGTCTCTCTCTCTCCTACGCTTTCTAATATTTCTCTAGGCTGAGTAATCTCCCCCGAGTCTCTCCCTTCCCTCACACACACTGATGTAGGACCGGTGTACGCACCGGTCACACACCGCCCTATAAGGGATGAAACTAAGGCAGAGAGATCCTAGGGTGACCTACAGTGAGATGATGTTCTAATGATGCAATCAAGCAGAATACCGTCCCGTGTATCGTCTCCGGAAATCCAGGGTGGTCGAGTAGTGTCAGTCCGGGAAGCCTTCCGGTCCACGTCCTCGCGGGCGCAAGGCCGTGAGTCGTCGAGGGAAGCTCGACAGTCAACCCGACGGGTTGGACCACGGTCAGAATCCTATCAAATCGGCTAAGCACTCGCCCTAAACTAAGTGCCGACGGCGGTGGAGACAAGCGCGGGAAATAATGCAACAGATATAGATCTTCAACGTAAAAGAGTCTATATATATCTTGCTGTGCCTGGAGAGTATCTCTCAGGTCTCAACCGGACCATCACCTGGTCACCCACTTCGAAACTCCAGTGACGACGATGCGAGTCGGCAACCTGCTTGTATGCTGCATTCTGCTGAGTGATCCTATCATGAATGTATTTATGCAACTCACTCACATGATGGGCAAATGCAACACCATCCTCAGAGGCTCTAATGTGGGGATCTACTGGCACTAAGTCTAGAGGTTTGTGGGGTACTAGGCCATGGGCAACCTCGAACGGGCTCATACCAGTGGTGCGGTTCGCCGAGGCGTTATACGCGAACTCGGCACGCGGGATGACTAGATCCCAAGTGGTGAGGTTATCCCCCACCAAGGATCGGAGCAAGTTTCCAAGGCTCAGATTGACGACCTCCGTCTGGCGTCTTGTCTGCGGGTGATATGCCGTCGAAAACTTCAGCTTGGTCCCTAGCATGCTCCACAGTGTCCGCCAGAAGTGGCTCGTAAAGCGGACGTCGCGATCCGATACGATGTACTTAGGTAGCCCATGTAAGCGGACTACTTCCCGGAAGTACAACTGGGCCACTCGCGTGGCGTTAGAGGTCTTCGAACATTGCACGAAATGGGCCATCTTCGAAAAGCGATCCACGACCACCATGATAGAATCCTGGTGGCGGACCGTGCGGGGTAGTCCGAGCACGAAGTCCATGCTCACGTCGTCCCAAGGTAGCGTCGGCACTGGTAGCGGTGTGTAGAGGCCAGCATTCTTCCTTACTTGCTTAGCGAAGGCGCACACGCTGCACTGAGCGACGATGTTCCCAACATCGCGCTTCATGCTCGGCCAATAGAACTGATGTTCTACTGCCGTAATCATCTTGTCACGGCCAAAATGACCGACAAGACCTCCGGAATGGCACTCCCAAGTGAGCTGATCCCGAAGAGTCGTGCGTGGAACGCACAACCTATTCTTGAAGAATAGGTAACCCTCTGTCCAAAGGTAGTCGCGATGCTCGTGGGTGGTGCCAACCTCGAGGGCCTGGACTATGGGGCCGAAATCCGGACACGTCGAATATGAGTCCTTTAAGGACTCAAACCCGGTAACCTGCACCCTCACTAAAGTGAGGAGATGCACCCGGCGACTCAACGCGTCCGCAACCACATTATCCTTGCCCTTCTTGTGGCGGATAACGAACGTGTAGTCCTCCAGATACTCCACCCATCGCTCGTGTCTGTCGCTCAGCTTCTGCTGCGAGTGGAGGTACTTTAGGGCCTCGTGGTCCGAAAAGAGCACAAACTCCTTGGACAGGAGATAATGGCGCCAGTGTCTCAATGCCTGAATGACGGCGTAAAACTCCTTATCGTACGTGGAGTACCGGAATCTGACGTCATTCAGCTTCTCGCTGAAGAACTCGACGGGGTGGCCATCCTGGCTCAGGACACCCCCGATGCCAACGCCAGAGGCGTCGTAGGCGACTTCAAACACCTTGCTGAAGTCGAGTAACCGCAGGACCGGTGCCTGGGTCATCAAGGCCTTCAATCGGTCGAAGGCCTGCTCGGCTGCCTCGGTCCACTGAAGCGGCTCCAGCTTGAGGCAGTCGGTGATGGGTGCCATCACAGAACTGAAGTTCTGGACGAATCGGCGATAGAACATTGCCAGTCCAATGAAGCTCCGGACGTCGTGGATCGTGAAAGGTCGGGGCCATGAGGAAATGGCTCGCACCTTCTTCGGATCGGCAGACACACCCTGTGCGGACACGATGAATCCTATAAAGGAAACCTCGGTCGTGAAGAAGTAGAACTTCTTGGGATGGGCGTAAAGCTTCTCCCGTCGAAGCGCATCGCAAACCTGGCGCAAATAGTGCTGATGATCCTCTCGCCCGCGGTTGTAGATAAGAATGTCGTCGAAGTAGACGACGACGAATTTGCCAATGAATGGGCGCAAGACCTCATTCATCAGCCGCTGGAATGTGCTAGGCGCGTTCGAGAGGCCGAACGGCATAACTCGCCACTCATAGAGACCGTTCTTTATCTTAAAGGCGGTCTTCCACTCATCTCCTGGACGAATCTGAACCTGGTGATATCCGCTTCTCAAATCAATCTTTGAGAAGACCGTGGATCCTGCCATCATGTCAAATAAGTCCTGCAGGCGTGGGATCGGAAAACGGTACTTGACCGTGATCTTGTTGATCGCACGGCTATCACAACACATGCGCCAGGTACCATCCTTCTTCGGCGCTAGAAGGGCAGGTACCGCGCAAGGGCTAAGGCTCTCCTGAATGAGGCCTTTCGCCAGTAACTCCTGAACCTGTCCCCACAGCTCCTCGTAGCGTGCGGGCTCCATCTGATAGTGGGGCAGGTTCAGGAGCGAGGCTCCCGTCACGAGATCAATCGCGTGCTGGATATGACGCATCGGCGGCAACTCGCCGGGTAGGTCCTCCGGGAATACGTCTCCGAACTCCGCTAGGATCGGCTCAGCCTCCGGGGAGGGTGTAGGTGGGTCAACTCCGGTGGGGACGTCAAGAGCTAAGGCAAAATAGACCGGGGTGTCTGCGAGCTCGTCCCGGATACTTCGCTAGAACTCCGGACCTCGGACCACCATAAGTCCAACGCGAGGAGGCGGCAGGCGACGAGCGGTGGGTCGGGCGGTGTAGGGGACCCATATGACTCTCCGCCCTCGGTGCATGAAAGAGCAAGTGTTTGCCCTTCCAGCAAGCTGGACGTCATGGTCGTATAACCACGGCCGCACGAGTATGATGCTCCCGATTTTCATCGGGATAACATCACAGAGCACTATGTCGTCATAAGTGCTGATCCGCAGAGGTACCCTACTCTGGAGTCTCACCGGAAGAGACGTCGTGTCGATCCAAGACACGTCGTAGGGAGTCGGGTGCGGGTGAGTCGCTAATCCGAGCCGGGGAATCATCGTGTCCGATACGGCGTTGACGCAACTACCGCTATCGACGATGAATTTGCACACTTGCCCGTTGATCTTCACATAAGTGTAGAAGATCGATGTGCGAAGAGCGCAATCGGCTACCGGATCAGGGGTCGGTGATGGAGTCCCCGCCTGGACTGCAGTCGGGGAGGAGGCCCCTGGTGCCGATGTGGGTGCGGTACGGGTCCTCGCGGAAGGGGGTCGGGCCCGGTGATCGTGTCTGGGGGTGGCCGGGACACAGGGGTGCCGCTGCTGGGGCTCGGCACGGCAATGCTGACTACCGTAGATCCGTGGGGTGCCGTGGGAGAGTGGGAGGAAGCTGCACTGGTGATCTTGATGTAGCCAATGATGTCTGGATCCAGGCATTCCTCCTCTAGCCCATCGTCAGCAACGTAGATGTCATCCCCCAAGACGTCGTTGTCCACTGTATAGTCCAGGGTATCGTCCTCTAACCCGATGAGCAGGTTTGAAGACGGGCACTGGCTGGCCCGGTGTCCCTTGCCCTGACACTTGAAACAAGTGATGGGCGGAGGGGCGACGACGGTCGTGCGGAGGGATGAATCAGTCGTCACGGTCCGGGGAGGTGGGGCAGATCCCACTGAGGTGGTCGGGGTAGTCCGACTGTTCCCGCCACCAGGTCGAGGCTGGGATGGGGTGGTAGTCGTCGTGGAGCGGGTGAACGGGGCCCGGGCGGTCTGAGTGGTCGTCGTCACCGGGGCGTCGTCTCCAGGTCTCTCCATGTGCTCCACGATGCGGTAGGCCTCGTCAACTTCGGAAGGGCAGCTCTTGAGCACCTCATTCCGAAGACGGGTGGTAAGCCCGTGTGTGAAAAGACCAATGACGATCCGTGGGTCCTCCACGAACCGACACCTCATCCGATACTCCTCAAAGGTCTGTATGTAGTCCCGAACAGGTGACTTGCCTTGCCGAAGGTCAAGGCATGATAGGAAGAGTGTCGCCTCGTACTGCCGCGGAACATACTTGTTCCGCAGCTTTTGAACCATCTCGGCCCAGGTAGTGATCGGGAGCCCTCGCCACTCGGCGGCTAAGTACTCGTTCTCCCAGAAGATCTTGGCCTGTCCGCCAAGTCTCATCTCTGCGTACTCAACGCAGAGGTCGGTGTCCATGCGGTACCAGCGGAAGTAGGAGTTCATGCTGGACTCCCAATCAATGAAGTCTTTGGGTTCTCGAGAACCGTCAAAGACAGGGACCTTGACCCTCACGCTCTTCTGCATACGAGCGCGATGGTCCTCACGACGACGATCGGGATCATCACGTCGGTCGTGGAAGTCTCGATCGTCGTGCTGACGACGAGGCGGGTTGGGGTAACGCCGGTGGTCATACTCCCGATCGTCAGGCTCGGCGTAGTCCGGGCGCGGTGGCGCGCGCTGGGGAATATCACGATCATAGCGGGAATACTCCGGTCGGGGATCGTAGTCTCCGCGGTGACGCAGGTCTCCTCGAGCGCCGGTGGTGTACTCGCCATCGTGATAAGAATCACGGGGGCGGGGTGGATCGGCTCGGCGATCGGGATACCCATGATCCTGAGCTCCGTATGCGGGGACTACTGGTGCATGATCACCTCGATAATCGCAGCGATCATCATAGGGACGGGCACCTCTCAAGCCTGACTCGTCCGGGTGGTAGTCCCTCGAGTGACCACCCTGAGTCGGTCGATCATCATATCGCCTGTCTGGATACGGGGTCCGCTCGTAGGGGCCCCTCCGTGGGCTGGGTCGTCGATCCAATTCGTCGAGCACTCGGACATCGCCAGATGGGCGCTCGGGCCCGAACTGGTGTCGCTGGGGGGCCGTACGGCCCGAAGTGGGTGGGAGCGGAACTCCCATCTGCTCTAGTACAGCACTCACCGTACGGTGGAGATCTGCCGAGGAGAGGTAAGGTTCGCCTACGGAAGGCGATCAGGGATGGTCACGTCCTCCGCGTCGATGCTGGCTGGTGGAAGGCCGGTCGTCGGTAGTCGTCTCTGGGGCCTTTCCGGGACGCTGTCGTCGTGGTTGAGCGAAGGGGGAGTGAGCACGTGTAGATCGTCCATCGGACGAGTGAGGGCTAGGTGGGTCTGGCCTCGGAGAGGTCGGACCGCCTAATCCTATGCGAACCGGGGGCGGAGGAGGAAGACGAGCACCTTCCACTCCGCCGTCGGGCATCGGAATGCCCGGGGGACCTCTAGGGTCCCGAGGTGGGGACGTAGACCCCTCGCGAACAGTAGCTCTAGCGGAGCGTGTCGGGACCACCATGGCGATGTACTTGGCTACGAGGAAGAGGGGCTGTCCCTAGTGTGATGTATGATGAATGCAGGATAAACTCTAAATGTCTAAATAGATGAATGATGCTAATGATGCGGAAGATGAAATGGAACAGAGGCGGCGAGCGCAGTCGAGCGACCACAGCTGTGCTCTGATACCAAGATGATGTAGGACCGGTGTACACACCGGTCACACACCGCCCTATAAGGGATGAAACTAAGGCAGAGAGATCCTAGGGTGACCTACAGTGAGATGATGTTCTAATGATGCAATCAAGCAGAATACCGTCCCGTGTATCGTCTCCGGAAATCCAGGGTGGTCGAGTAGTGTCAGTCCGGGAAGCCTTCCGGTCCACGTCCTCGCGGGCGCAAGGCCGTGAGTCGTCGAGGGAAGCTCGACAGTCAACCCGACGGGTTGGACCACGGTCAGAATCCTATCAAATCGGCTAAGCACTCGCCCTAAACTAAGTGCCGACGGCGGTGGAGACAAGCGCGGGAAATAATGCAACAGATATAGATCTTCAACGTAAAAGAGAGGGGATGATTGCCTAACCTGCGGGGCGCGAGCCCGGTCGGTCGTGAGGAGGGAAGTCGTTCGAACGCGGCACGGACGGGTAGCAGTGGTATCCCTCGGTGGCGTCGTCGTAATCTCAAGAGAGTACTTGGCCTGGTGAAGACGAGGGGCGAGCAAAGAGTGATACGTGATGAGCTCGCTAGCTTGCAGGGGACACGGACGAAGGGCGGGGTCCGGCTGATCGTCGAAGCCCAGTGCACCAATCAGCTACGAACACTGGCGGAGTGATTGGCAGAGCAAGCAGGGGCAGGTATATCGCGTCCGCACACTGGAGGAGGGGAGGGGTCAGGTATCAGAGCCTAAAAGGCTTGGTCAATTTTGTAAGTGGATTTTCTTTGCATTAAGTGACTTGACGGGAGTAAAAGTCATTTAATTGCGATCTTATTAACCACTTAGCATTTTGAGCATATCTATTTGACAATTTTGGATCTATGGGGAATATGATTCAAATTGTCTCTACTTCATGCTCTCATTTTGCAATCTGGGTATGTTTTCAAGTTTTTTAAATTAGTACAATGCCTTAAATTCGTCGGAGCCGAAAATCCAAAGACGGGGAGAATGATGAAGGAGCAAATTTGACCCATTTCGGTCAAAGTCAACCCTTGATCAAAAGTCAAAGCTTCGACGGTCAAACCAGAATTTTAAAGTCAACATTTCAAGGTCATCAAAGTTGCCATGTCATCATCCAGAGGTGCCACATCATCGCACCTTTTCAAAGCACTACTTCGATCAAAGAAGTTATAGAAGTCAATCAAGGGGTGTGTCCCTTCATTTTGGTTGTTGACAATAACCACCCTTCGTGTACCCTATAAATTAACGCTTGTACGGTGAAAAAGACAGAATGTATTTTGAAATGAAATTTTTGGAAAAGGTTTGATGCCGGTCAATAGTTCTCCTTGTTCTTCATCGTTTTCTTCGTTCTTCTCTTCCCCCTCCCAGGTTGTTCTGCGGCGTTCTCCTCGCATGGCGTCGTAAACCTATTCGTCCACTGGATCCAATCCTGCATTCAGTCAACCCCTGTTGGCCCAAGCAGCCCCGACGATCCGCCATCACCCAACGCTGACGACAAATCATCGCAGCTGTCTTCAAACAACGGATCGACTACTCCAGTCCTGCCCCTGCAAATCCGTCGGATCTCCATCGCCGACACCTGCAAATCAAGAGAAAAGATCTACAAAATCGAGCATCAGAAACTGGGCCGATTTTAATCGAAATTTAAGAAGAGAAAATTCAGAAATCTCGGTTTCTATATCGTTCAATCCGGCAAGGCTCTTCACAGAAAATGAAGCTTTGATCATGCTCTTCAAGCGTCCAAAATCCGACGCCATTCCGAGCAAATCACCACCACAACGCCATCGCCGAAACCCTCGATTTCCACTAGAAAGTATCGTCGATCCGTCTCCAGAGGTTTTCTTCCTTCAAGCGATTCTTTCCCGCTGATTTCCGCACCTAGAGCTCACCCAATCGCCGGAAATCCCTCGCCACTATTTTCTCTGAAAGAAGTAGAACTCGCACATGTTCGGGAAGAAGAAGACGACCCCTCTTTCCCTAATCGGATATTTCGTTAGCGGTTCCCGTGGACCCGAATCGCGGATCCGAATACTGTATAAGGTTTATTTCCCTTACGGATCTCTTTACCGGTTCTCTTGAGGCCCGATACGCAGAAGAGAGGATCCGAGAGCCTTGTGAAGCCCTTACAGAAGCCTTAACGTGCCCTGTCTGAAGCCCAATAAAGCCCTACAAGAAATAAAAGGAAAATGGGCCCTTGCCCATTGTTTAGGAACCCGAAGCCGTCTGGAAGCCCACTAAGGCCCAAGCCCCGGACAAGGTCCTGATTCGCAGCAATTTGTGCTACATCAGGTCAGGCGCCACGTAGGCGTGGCGTCCTAGTGTTGGGACGATTTTCGAGTCGTGTAGAAGGGAGGCGACCGTGAGGGGGAGATGTAGTAAATTCGGGCTCAGACGTGGCTGGAGATGACTCCGAAGCACGGTCGGGGCGTCACTTCAGGTAGAAGGCGGCAAGAGAGTCAGGGTAGGGGCTTGTGCCAGGTGGTAATCCGCGCGCCATTTTTCCGAGAGGGAGAACGTTGGCGTCGCCCTGAGGGGGGCGTTGGCGTAGAGGCGTCGTGAGAGCAACCGGCGAGAACACGGGAGAGTGGGAAAGGGAATCTAGGACGGTGAGAACGGGAGGCAGGGCTTGAGGTCGGGTTCGGAAATGTCAGCGGGGAAGAGAGAGAGAGAGAAGGCGGATCGTTAGGCGTTCCGTGAATGTCGGGGAGATGGGAAATTCGGCGGACGAACCAAGAATTTACAATCGAACCTGGAGGCGGTTTCTGGAGGAATCCGAATTTTGGGAGGACGAGGGGTTAAGCGTTTCCCGGTGAGTCTCGACGTTCTCCCTCCGAAGTTGATAGGGAAGATCGGGACTCGTCCTGATCGAGTCGGGAAGGGGAAAATCCGGGATTGGGGGATATCGAAGAGGAAGGTAGGGTGTGGCGAGGAGTGGCGAACAAGGGCAGAACGAGAAGGCCTGTAGTTGGTGATTTCGGGGTGATGTAGGAGGACGAAATGTAGGGAGAGGCGGAAGATTTCGGACGATCGGGGGGAGGGGAAGAGATATCTGAGACTTCTGCCGTGGCAGGAAATTTCCAGAGAGGTGAGGAATTCGGCTGGAGTGTTGGCGGACGAGATGATGTCAGGTGGATAGTTTGGTCTGGTGGAAAGTTTGCGGGAAGGAGGGGAGGTGGGTCGGGAAGTAGGAGGGGAATCACGAGAGAGGAGATTCGGGAGGAGGCAGTCACGGATTCTGACAGGGTGGAAAATGCAGCAGGAAGTTGGGCGGCGGTGAAAGGATTGGCGGCGAGGATTAGAGGCGGCTAGAGATGGTGGAGGGTGTGGAGAAAATGGGGAAGGGAAAGGGTCCGTGGAGGGGATTGAGGCGGCACAACAATCCAGCGGCGGCGGCGGCAGCGGCTTGAGGGTGTTGACACGCGCAGATAACTCGTGATCAAGGCAAGGGGAGGCGGCGGCCTCGGCGGCGGGCACGGCGGCGGCACACGAGTGCTGCGGCGGTGGCGGCGGCAGAGGCGGCGGTTGGTCTCCTGCCTTGATCTTCCTTGAGCAGCCACTTGAGAGGGAGTTCACTCCTTTCTTTCTTCAAATGACGGCTAGGGTTTGTGGGGGGTCCCTTCCCCTCTTATAGAGCCCATAGTGGGCCGAGAGAGGAAAGGGCCCACTTGAGGCCCACAACCCACACCTAACATAATCATAGAAAAATAGAAAAAGGTCCACAAAGAGAAAGGCTTAACGAATGGGATCCCGAAAAAGGGAAGAGCCCACTCGAAAGCCTAAAGGGGAGAGAAGAAGATACGCAAAGGCCCGCTTAAACACGTGCGGGCTAATAAAGTTCATAATGAAATAAAAACTGGAAAGATAACTCCACGCGCGCGCGAACCCTGTGAAATGTGTCGTGGCGAGATGAGGTCCTCACTTGGTGTAGTGAAACTCGGCATCCTTCATCTTCGCCTGTCGAGGGGGCTGGACGCGCGCGGGTGTCGGCTCCTCCAGCGCCGTAGTGTCATGCCGTGGTGGCGACGGGGGTCGTACGCCACCACACACTCTCACATTTATCCTTTTCTACTTATCTATTTTATTACTCCTTCTCTCTATTTATTTCCCATAAAAGGGTTCCCTATCTAGCTCTTTATTCCCCCCATTTCTCCCTTTGATTTCACCCCGGTTCCCCCTGTATCTCCCAAACTCTCAACTCATTCTCTCTTTATTCTTCTCTCCTTCTTTCTTTCTTTCTTTCTCCACGATCTAGATTTCCTTAATTATTCCTTCCATTGCTCTTGGTATTTTGAATTTAAGATTCTTGCATTTATAGGTTTACTTAAATCATCCATTAAAATCCCTTTCTCTCACGGTCAGCTCGGAGAGTTGACCACCACTCCTTTACCCTTACCCTCATCTCAACTCCTATTATTGATATCGTCGTGCCCTAGAATCCCTGTGGATCGACCTAGAAAGCTATACGCCTTTATTATCTCCATCTAGACATAGTTTTCTCGAGTAGAAATAGTAAGTTTGTTGGGCTTAAACACACGACAATTATGAGCTGACTTGTGACACTGACGGAACAAGACTGAGTGGTCGTCAATTGCACACGGTCAAGAGTCAAAAATAATTCCAAAATTACCAATTTAGTGAAAATATCTCAAATTGAGGGGTATAATGGTAAATAAGGGTCGAATCCACATGGAATTAGGGAAATTTCTGATGATCTCTTCGAATTTGATCAAATCGGACAATGATTTGGTGATAGAAATTGGTGAAAATGGTAGATTATGAAAGAGAACTTCAAGAAAATTCCACGGAATCAAAAATCATCGAATTTGACTTTCATTTCGAGGAGAAATTGAAGATCGAAGTGAGGGTATATTTCTGAAATATTAAATCGTAAAATTGACGAAAATCTAAACGAAATTAAACTTAATTCCTAATCTAAACGAAAATCAAACGGTAAGAGACGAAAGATTATTGAAAACCGCTTCCACTAACCCAAGATTGCAATTGGATGAACCCAATTAATAGCCGGAATCAAGGCTTTTCATAAAAAAATCCGAAAATCGCGATCGTGGAGTTTAAGCGTCGATTTCTTCCTCGTCTTTCGCCCAAATCTTGATCTTAAGCACTCCGTGGACCCGGAATCGAGTCTAGAAGAGGATAGGATCAAGAGATTCAAGAGATTTGGTGTCTAAACATATCAATTTGATTGATTTGCTCTCAAATGCCTTACAAATCGGAAGAACATGTCAATTTATAGGGATTTTGGGAGTAATCGTCCAATCAAATTAATCAACGGTTCTGATGAAACGGTCCATCGCGAACCGTTACGATTAAGTCGCATCCGTTGGATCGCCGATAGACGCTCGAGATGAAGCCACTTGTTTGCGCGTTAGAAACGCCTTGAAAACACATCCGTCGGATCTTCATCGGCTGCCTCAGATGCGTTTTGATCGCGTTTAATCTCGACCGTTATAACTTTTTGCGATCAACGGTGTAGATTAGACCCGATCGGTGAACTCCGATTTAAGCCACGTGGTCCATCAATCTTAAGTGAAGATCAACGGTCTAAAATGCATGCGCGATCGGACGTCCATGATGTTGCCACGTCGCCTCCTCATCGCGATCGTTTGTCGCGATTGATCAAACGGTTCTGATTGCGCCACGTCACCTGCGCGCTTTAAATATTTTGAAAAATCGATATTAAATTAGAAAAATCGTTTATTAATTCCAGAAAATCCTTAGAAGTTCATTAAAAATTCAGAAAAATTCTAAAAAAATCCCTAAGAAATTAAGAAATTCATAACTTTCAAAATATAACTCGAAATTAATCAAAATTTCTTTAATTTGATCAAAAATTTAATTATCTATCATTCTAAAAAGTCAAAATTAATAAATAACAAGAATTTTAATTTATTTTTCAAAAATAAATTTACTTCTTTAATATTTAAACTTTAGAAAATTAAGTAAATGTTTATACAAATGATTACTCTCATTATTTACATTTTAAAAACTATTTATAATCTCAAGAAAAGATAGGTTATAAAATTATGTATCTTTAATTCATCATAGTTAACCATAAATTAAAATATTTTGAGATTATAACGACTTTTTCATAGAATGATAGATAAATACTCATAAATAACATGCATAGGAATGAAATCATTTATGCCTTAATATGCATCAATAATCATGTAATATCATGTCTAATTAGCATGTTATCAGACACCCCATGACGACACAACTCAGTTGGCCAATTTACACTTTTCATGACAACAAATACATGTCATGGGCCTCCGGATTTGAGCGTTGATAACATGCATTTATAACCTGAATTCTTATCCTAATTAACTCATATTCATGCTTATTTTATGTGAATATGATGCATGTTATCGTACTTTTTAGGAATTTTCTCCATTGGCATATCATTTCACTAAAGTTGATATTTATGCATAAATTAGGGATAATTTCATGCTTAATAGATGATTAATCTTTTGTTTAAATGAATAGAAGTCAATCTCTAATATGGAATGATTTTTGACTTTAGTAAACATTTGGAAAGATAATTTCAAGATGAATTTATGATTTAAAGTATTTAATGAAAAATGATTTAGGTAAATTTTAATTCATCTTGATGTCTTCATTCTAAATATATTTTAATTGACATGATATTAAAAAGAAGAGAATTTGTGATCCAATGGAGAAAATTTGGATTAAAAAGGAGTTGTATTTTGAGAGATATGAATTTCTAAAGTTTAGCCCTTTTTTTATTTTTATTTGAATTTTAAAGTGATTTTTAGATGAATATCTTTGTTAAAATCGCGAAAAAAGGGGGGTATTTTCGTCCACAGGCCCTCGACTGATGACGTGGCAGGCTTACCTGACGTGGCGAGCGGGGCCCAGGCGACCGGCTGACGTGGCGCGTGGGACCACCGCGCCGTTACGACGCAGCACTGAGGCCACGTGGCAGGACGCGTGTGGCCCACGCGGGGCGCTGACGTGTGGCCGGATGCCACGCGGACAGGCAACGCGGACGCCCGTGAGGGGCGCCACGTGGCGAGGGGGCTGGTCAGTGGAGGGCCCACGGGTTAGTGGGCCCTGGTAAGTATTTTGGGGCAGTAACGCAATAGGCGTTTACCGCCCCCTAATTTATAGGAGCGCATGCAATTTTTTTCTTCCGTGTGGGACTATGTCCCACACGGTTCTTATTTTGAAGGTGACGTGGCGGCTTGGCGGGCGTCGGATCGGATCAGAGCGGCAGAAATCAAGACACGTGGCAGTCAGGGCGACGACCAATGAAAAGGGCGCCTAATAAGACAAAACCGTCTTTCTTCCACGTAACTCGATGCACGCCAGTCGAGGAGGCGGCGGCCAATGAAAAAAAAGAGAGAGTTTTTCCCCGCCTAATAGGACAAATCGCATTTAATCTTTTCTTTTTTTCAGGAGTAACGGTCGACGCGACGTGGACCAATGAGAAGAAAGAACGGTTTTTCCCCGCCTAATAGGACAAATCTGACGGTCAAAGCTCGTGTGACGCATTAAATGCGCTGCAATCTCGGACGACTGCATTAAATGCATGAAACTGCGTGCATTAAATGCAACGCGGTTTCATCTGTGCATATCGACGTGGCCGCTCCGGATTCGCTGAAAGCGAATTTGATGACGCAGCCACATCATCGATACCTACATTTAATATATGAATTTATTTTTTGAACAGGTGTCTTTTCTTACCTGACGCCACGTGGAAGAGCTGAGAGCGTCCGATCTTCGTCGAGATGGACGGCTGGCGATGGATTTATCTCTCGATCGCGATCTGACGGCTATGATGAAGACCGGATTTTCTCTCTCTTCGCGGGAATCGGGAGCGTCGGATTCCAATCCGACGGCGTAGGCGACACGTGGAAGAACACCACGATCGCGGTCCGATCGAACCGCTATCGCGGCGCGATCGAGCCGCGATCGAGCCGCGATCGTGGATCCTGCCACATGGAATCTATTCTACGACCTTCGCTCGTCATTTCCGGAGCATCTGGAACACGATCGATGCTCGATCGTGGTCGATCGTGGTCGATCACGCGAAGATCGTGGCCTACTTTGAAGCTCTTTTTGAAGCGAAATTCAAGTCAATTCGGCCCGGATTTGAAGCCACAACGCCGCTCAGCGCAAACCGCTCACACAACGCCTTGATTCCGCGCCCATGACCGCCTCTATCGCCCACAATTTCCGGCCAATTTCCCTCTTTAAAAGCATGTATTTCCCTCTCTTGTTCTTCAACTTTTGATCGACTCGTGAAGAAATTAAGCGAGTTTCGAGGAAGATCTCTAGTTCATCGTGTTCCCCCTCGCGTTTAGACTCGATTGCGAAGCAATTGTAGCGGGATTGATCACGAATTTCTCCTTGATTTCATCGAATTTTCCCCTTGAATTCCGAACGTCCACAAGGAAGAATCCGAGCAAATTCGCTTCAATCCACGAGAATTGGAGCCCCATCCTTGCGGCAATCGGGTTAGTAGTGAGATTCGATCGATTATCAGGAGGTAATTTGAGTTTTTATTAGATTTAGAAGTTTAATTTTGCAAATTAGTTCATAGTGTTCTTCATTTTCCCCAAATTTTGATCTGAAAAGTTGCTGATTTTGAAAATAGGATATCTCTCTGATTTTTGTTTCATTGGATTTCTCTTTTCATCAGCTTTCCGTGGATAGCAAATTCATCAAATTCCGAGTTCATTTGACCCTTCAATTTAACGTTTGACCACAGACTAATCATCTTTCATCAGAAGTCAAAAGTTGACTTTCGGGGTCAATTACTTTTTATTGACAAATCAGAATTTGATAATTTTGATCTTGTTGGATTCCTCTGGTTCTTAGATTTCTATTGACATATAAATTGCAAGATTTGGATTTCATTTGGGCATTCAATTTGAAGATTTCCTCTGAGGTGTTCATTTCGGGGATTTTCTGATCATTGATTTTTAATAATTCATAACAAATCCATTTCTTATCCAAAAATTACAAAATATATATCAATAAATTCCATCTTCTCTCTAGTTTCCAAATATCTAATTTTCGTAATCTTCTGATTCCGTTTGATTCTTTGATTTTGCAGAACACCTACTGTTGGTCAAAGTCAACGCTTTGACTTTGACTTTTGACTTTTCTCTGTCAAATCCGAGATTTCAAATCTTAAAACTTTTTATTTACCTTATTTATATCATTTCCATATCTCACATCTCATTTTCTCTTATTTAAAACTCCTTTTAAACCTAAGTTTGACCAAGTCAACTCTGCGATTAAAGTCAACCTTGCTCTCTGTGGATCGACCCGATACTTACCCAATACTTGATTATTATATCTTGTCTTTGTGAGTTCGGTTTTATAAATTTTGTTTGACCATCGTCTTTGTGTTTTAACGACGCACAAAAATGACACGTCAAGCGTCTACTTTAGTTTGATTCTCTCCTTTTTAATGTTTAAAATTTTTGGAAAATTCTTAAAAAAAATCTAGAAAAGTTCTTGAAAAATAAGGAAAAAGAAATATAAAATGGATTTATTAACTCAAATTAATTATTAATTTTAATTTTTTATGTCATTTCATTCATTTATTATTTATTTTTGGGATTTATTAAATTAAATAATTTAAGAGTTAAATTATTTTAAATTAAGAAAATTCTAGAAATCAATTCAAAGTATTTTAATGGTTATTTCTTGATTATTAAGCATGATTGTCATGTTTATTTTACAATTTATTAAATTTATGTGATTAATTTTGGCATTGAATTAGATTCATTTATTTAATTGTGGTGTTATTAAATTTGAATGTGAAACCAAGAATATAGATGAACCTATTGTAGGAAGCCCTATTTTATATGTTTTGGTTTATTGATACATTCATATTCACTCACCACATATGACATGCATGAGATATATGTACATAATTATTTAGATGATCATATCCTAGGGTATGGTTATATAGATAACCATGACATGCCCTAAAGAAGAGACAAGATAAACTATAAAACCCCCCATATATTAAACTCTAGGCTGAAATGTAAGATTTATGAACTCACGCGTGGTCCTCCCTTGTTATAGCTTGAGAATCCAAATCACTTTAAGTTGGGTAGGTGGAGTCCACTCTAAGCCTGCGTATCCAAGAAGAGGAACTAAGAACTAGTGTATGACACATGTTGTGGTAGAGGAACCGTTTGGTTTGGTGGAGTCCACTCTTGGGCCACTCATAAATCTATTTCCTTCAAGTAATAAAGGTATGGCCTAGGCCGAACTCAGTGGTTGGTGGAGTCCACTCTAGTCTGTATGAGCGTTGGGGACCTAAGTATGATAAGATATTGCAAATGTTACAAGTTTCATGAGATGGATGCTGAATAATGTAATATTATTGGTGGAGTTCACTCCAGGCCATAATATAGTTGTTGAGATTCTGATCCCCACTATGAGATTTTTGGTTCTTCATTTTCATACAAATGAGGGGTTGTGTGAATTGCTTAATTTTAGTGAGAGCATTATTTTCAATGAACATATATTTGCAAAGAATTAAATGGTTAATTCTCAATTCATCTCCTACAAGCAAAGATGTAGTCAACTAACCCTCTTCGTGGCATTATGGATGTCAATCATTTGATTGGCCTGAATTTCACTAATTGGCTCACAAACTTAAAGATCTTATTTAAGTCTGAGTGCATCACCTATATCTTAGAGGCAGATGGCCCTATTGAGCCAACATCAGATAAGTATGAGGATGATGTATGAGAGTATCAGAAGTGGCAAAAAGATTCCACTACGGTTTAATGTTATATATTGGCCTTGATGTGCAATGAGTTGCAAAGGCAACATGAAGACATGGAACTAAGAGCCATGCTGCTCCATTTGAATAAGAATGTTTAGAACACATATTTAAAGACTAACAATTTTTATATTATGATCCCCTCATAATTCACTTAGTCATTAAATATGTTCATGGAATTTATAGAAAACATCACACAAGAATGACACCGAATACATTTTATTTCAATGAACATAAATGAGATACATGAAAGTCTAATTGGCTTATAGGCCACATAATATCCATCAAAATCCATAGGGAGGAAGGTTAAAAGATTGAAATCAAGGAATATTTTTGGTTTTTTGTGTATTAAGAGAGTGGAGATGAATGATGAAAAAAAGAAAATGTACACGAGAAATGAAGAGAACCAATCAAATGCTTCCAAACTCCTATTGAAGAATGAAAAATGTGATTTAGGGTTTGAAAGTATGAAAATATTGATGAAAATATGGAGAAAATGGAAAAGATTGATTGAAAATTATTCTAGTCAAAGGATTCGCGATGAAAACACACTCTAACAATGTTCTTTAATCAAAACACACCTTTGAGAGCCCTTACATTTCGCTCGATTTTGACATCTTGCATCAAATAGAAAAAAAGAAGACACTCACTAGAAATGATGTTCCATACATGAAGAATGATTAATCATTGTCCACTTTCCTTTTCGCTAGTGATAACATGCTAATTAGACATGATAATACATGATTATTAATGCATATTAAGGCATACCAGATTTCCTTCCTATGCATGTTATCATATTTATGAGTATTTATGTATCATTCTATGAAAAAGTTATTATAATCTCAAAATACTTTAATTTAGGGTTAATTCTGATGAATTAAAGATATATAATTTTTTAACCCATCTTTACTAAAGATTATAAGTAGTTTTTAAAGTTAAATAATGAGAGAAATTATTTTTATAAACATTCCTTTAATTTTCTAAAGTTTAAATCTTAAAGAAATGGATGTATTTTTGAAATATAAATTAAATCTTGTTATTTATTAAATTTGACTTTTTAGAATGATAGATAATTAAATTTCTGATCAAATGAAAGAAATTTGGATTAATTTGGAGTTATATTTTAAAAGTTATGAATTTTCTAATTTTTAGGGATTTTTTCAGATTTTTTCTGAATTTTTAATAAATTTCTAAGGATTTTCCGAAATTAAAAATCGAATTTTATGAATTTTATAAGTGCGCAAGTGACGTGGCGCAATCAGGACCGTCCGATCGCATCGCGATCAACGGTCGAGGCGGGAAGGCGACGTGGCAGCCTGTGGAGCGTCGGATGGCGTGAAGATTTAAAGCCGTTGATCTTCACTTAATGGAGGGGGTACGTGGCGCATCACTGATAACATGCATTTTATACATGAATTTACATGATTATTAATGCTAATAAAGGCATTAATTGTTCCATTTGTATGCATGTTATTGTATTTTAAATATATTTTTATCATTATATGCAATTTCATGTTATGATATAAAAATACATCAAATTATGGATAAGTATATATAATTGAACAATATGATTCTAATCCTAATTATATTTGAGATCATAATTATGCTTACATGATTAAAATATAAGAGAAAAGATCTTTATTTATATTCATGTATTTTTCTAAAGTTATTTTAGAAGACACATAAATGTATTTATTTAATTAAAATTTATTCTCTTGTTATTTTAATATTTTGACTTTTTATAATGATAGATTATTCAATTTCTGATCCAAAAAAATAAATTTGAATTAATTTGGAGTTATATTTTAAAAGTTATGATTTTTCTAATTTTTAGGAATTTTATGGAATTTATTTAACTGTATTTTCTATTTTAAAATGATTAAAAAGAATAAAAATGGGTTTATACTACCCCGCGCTGACGTGGCGGAGCGAAGCCACGTGGCGACGCTCGATTGTGTGTCTATGTGACATGTGGACAAGCGTGTGTGCGTGACGTGTGTGCGTGACATGCATGTGTGTGCGTGGCACGTATGCACAGAATTATAAATGGGTTAGGAGCATCCATAATCAAATTTAAGCTAACCGCTTAAATCCGTGGATCTTATAGACCCGATTAAATCCCATATTTTATTTTGTGTGGGAATATGTTCCTTTGCTTTTTATTTCACGTGACGTGGCGACGCGTGAGACATCCGATCGCGTGATTTAATCACGTGCGTCTGATGTCACTTACTCAAGGGGTATGTGGTGGCATCTGAGGAGGCATCGATTCGATTAAATAAATATTACTCTCGGCGGTCCATCAAGGGAGTTATAATGGTCACAATTAATCGCAATCCATGGACCTTCCGATTGATCGCGATTGTCCGATGAAGATCCAACGAACGCGATGAAACGACGCTTCTCTTCACACGCGCGACATGGACGCATCCTAACACTCCATCGAAGATCGGACGCTCATGACTTAATCGCGTCGATTCGTCAACAGGCGCGTGATCTGGACTGTTGATCGCGATGAACCGTCGTATCCAACGGTTACGCCCAAATCCTCTATCAATTAAACTGTTCTTCGCGATGGAAGATCACCCTTAGATTTTTGAGCAAAATCGAACTGTCTAGACACCACAATCTGAGAGTCTCTTGATTTCTTTAGCTTCTTGACACGTTTCCGCGTCCGAGGAGTGTTTGAAATCAGAAATTGATTGAAGGAGTAAGGAGAAATCACATCTTGAATGTCATCTTCGTCTTTGAAATCGTGGAATGAAAAGCCATGAATCCGGCGATTAATTGGATCATTTCGAGCGCAACTTTGGGTTAGATTTCGTGTTTTCATCTTAATCTTTCGTCATTTTGCATTAGATTTACATTTTGAATCGTAGATTAAGGTTAATTTCAGTTTAATTTTGGTTTTAATTCAATTTTGCGATTGAATTTCTATCTCATTTTCAATTTTTGATTACTCCGCGAATTCTAATAAAAATCATTCAATTTTTGATTCTGTAGATTCACAATTGAGTTATCTTTCTTAATATTGTGAATTGCCTAATTTCTAAACTCAATTCATTGTCTGATTTGATCAAATTTCAAAGATATCTCTCAAATTTCCCAAATTCTCTTTGGATTTGACCCTTATTTAGCATTATACCCTTCAATTCGTGAATTAATCTTTAAATTGTTAAGTTTGGACTTTGTTTTGACACGACATCGTGTGTATTCAATGACCGCATGCATTCGTTTTGTCAATCACTATTTGTCGATGAATTTTTTTTTGAAATGATTTAATCTCAGTTATTGATCAAATGAGTCATAACGGCTGAGATGAAACCGACGAAAACGCATCATAAACGTTCAATCGCAATCCGACGGTGACGGTTTGATGCATTTTTATAACGCTTGCGACGTGACTTCATCTCGAGCATCGATCGGAAATCCAATGGCTGCAACTTAACAGTAACGATTCACATTCGATATGTTTTATTAGAGCCATTGATCGTGAATTAAATGAAGATCGGACAGTTACGCCCAAATCACCCTATAAATTGAGATGTTCTTCAAGATTGTATAGCATTTGAGAGCAATTTGACTTAATAGAATTTTTTAGACACCAAATCTATGAATCTCTTGATCCCAATCGTTTTTAGACTCATTTCTGCTTCCACGGAGTGCTTAAGATCAAGATTTGGACGATCGACGAGGAAGAAATCAACGCTTGAACTCCACGAATCGCGATTTCTAAATTTTTTATAAATAGCCTTGATTCCGGAAATTAATTGGATCAATTCAATCGTAATTGTGGGTTAGGGATCGTGTTTCGTCCTCATCTATCTTCGTCTAGTATTTAATTTCAATTTAGAATCGTAATTTAAGTGAATTTTTTTTAATTTTCGGTCTTTCGTTCTTTAGATTTTCAGAAAAATCGTCTCTATTCAATCTTCAATTTCTCTGCAAAATCAAAGTCAAATTCATTAATTTTTCATTATGTGGATTTGTCTTCAAGTCCTCTTTCAAAAAATATCATTTACCCAATTTCTATCATTGATTCATCGTACGATTTGATCAAATTTGAAGAGATCCTTTAAAATTTTCCTAATTCCTTGTGAATTTGACTCTTATTCACCATTACACCCCTCAATTTGTGAATTTTCTTAAAATTGGTAAGTTTGGACTTTGTTTTGAGACGTGACCATGTGATTTCAATGACCTTGTGGTCTCGTCTCGTCAAATGGCGCCGTTGCCGGGGAATGAAGGCAAAATTTTGATCAATTTAGTCAATTTTGACTTGGTTAATGTGGATTTTTCTTTTAATTTCTTGAAATTCACTCACATCGATCATACACCGAGTGATCCAAAGCAGAAATTCATCTTCAAGATCCTTAATTTGTTAAGATTTAGTGATTTTTCCCCTTTTCTAAGTATCATAGGCAATCATTTCTTCAAATTTGAGTTGAGAAGGCTTCACTCTCACACATACCGACATTCAGGTACGATCGACATCAATTTTTGATAATTTATAAGTATTTATAAGATATATTCATCTAAATATTGGATCCACCCTTCCATGAGATGACAGACGACCTGGAGATGACAAAATAACCCTTTAAACGTAGATCTTTTTGAGCGATCCTCGCAGTGCCTTGACACTACCGAGACCTCATTCACCATAGAACGGATAGAACTAGTAGAAATGACCCGGATTGACAAGGGAAATGCAAGGAAACTCCTTAGTGACTACGATAGGCCGGTCCTCCAGAGACCTGTCACGAGAATTCACGCACCCCTAAATAGAGGGACAAATTTTAGAATAGATTCCCATGTTATGAGTATGCTTCCTATCTTCCATGGTGAACCTTCCAAAGATCCATATAGACACGTAGACGAGCTATCCCAGGTATGTGAAATTAATCATCTTCAGAATGTCCTCGCCGACACGATGAAAATGAAACTTTTTCCCGCTACCCTTAGAGATCTAGCCAAGGATTGGTTTTTAAAATTAGGGAAATAATTCACTAGTTGGAGCAAGGTGGAGGAAGAATTTTTAAGAAAATATTATTCCGTAAGGAGAAATACCTCCGTTTGCAAAGCCATCCGCGAGTTTACCCAAGGCACGAGTGAAACTTTCCACGAGGCGTGAGAGCAACTTAGAGACCTCACTAGGGAGTGTCCACACCATAGAGTGTCTAACCATGAATTAACACAAATATTTTATGATGGGTTAGGCCCGCAAGATAGATATCTTTTAGATGCAGGAAGTGGCGGCACCTTCATGATCAAATACAAAGACGACACTATGGAACTCATCGAGACGGTGGCAGAGAATAGTCACCACAATGCAGCTAAACCATTCAGAAGAGGTGCAATACTGAAAGGGACAAATGATTGACGCCAAATCAACGGAAACGGGGATGCTCCTCGAGAGAATTGAAAAAATGGTGGAAGTTCAGAATTTATTACTAAACCGACTCAATATCCGCAACGGTTCAGAAGGACTCGCCCCCGTCTCACTTTAAGGGGCGTCGCCATGTGCCAATTGCTCAAGATTCGATCACATCGAATTAGATTGCCCCGTAATGGTGATCCAAGGGTAGGGCATGTTTAGACAAGGTCCATCATGAGGACCGACTCAACAGGGACGACCGAATTATCTGGGTGCATACCCTAACTATTATAATACCCCTATTTTCAATAACAATCCTTCGCAGAATGTAGGATTTAGGAGAAACAACGATCAACCTTATTCTCCATCTTACAATGGTCAACAACAACATCAAAAACCCTACGCGAATCAAAGGTAGTTGTTGTTCGTCCCGCCGACACAACTACAAGCTTATATGCAAGCCCCACAGCAGACCACGCTGGCATCTGACCCGATCCTCGACACAATCTCGCAATTAATGGAGCAAATGACGCAGATGAACTCAGCGTGGATGAAATATAGGACTTCGTCAAGACGAACGTCCAACCGATGACCGGTAAAAAGGGTAAACAAGTAACATTTATTGACTAATTACCCTCTCAGGCCATAGCTAACCCGAGGAATCAAGGGGCCTCGTCCAGCCAAACACATAACATTAACCATATACACGTCGACGAGGAGGCTGTGGAAACAACATTAGCGACATCGAGCCTTCGGAGTGGCAAAGAACTACCGGATCCATATAAGGATCATCCTATCTACCAAGGCCCAATCAAAGAAGAAACACCTATTATCTTCGAGCACGACAACGATTCGGAGGACGAGGAAGAATAGGCTAAGGCCGAACTTAACCTTGATACATACAAGCCCCCTGTGCCTTATCCTCAAGCACTTAATCACCCTAAAGCCAAGACTAATGAAACCGATGATCATCTTCTAGACGCCTTTAAGAAGGTAACCATTACCATTCCCTTAATAGATGTCATCAAGCATATCCCCATCCCATGCCAAATTTCTCAAAGGAATATACACTTCTCATAGAAACCTTAGATTCAACTTAGTGAAATGGTGAGTTCAATCATGATAAATTTCTTACCGATTAAAAAGAGAGATCCAGAAGCACCCATGATCACGAGTGAAATATGAGGAATGTCCTTTACTAGATCCTTGCTAGATACCGGAGCTAGTATTAACATCCTCCCTAAAGCTATATTCGACCGTCATCATGTAGGGGAGTTACAACCTTTTCTAGTAGAGTTATGCTTAGCAGATGGATCGGTGAGGAAACCACATGGACTAGTAGAAGATGTAATCGTGAGGATAGAAGATTGCTATTTTCTGATAGATTTCTTAGTCGTCGATATGAAAATGACTAAGGAGCTTAGCCAAGCCCCGATCATCTTAGGAAGATCCTTCCTAGCTACCGCAAAAGCCGTAATCGATTGGGGGAAAGGAGAAGTAATTCTCAAAGTGGGAGAACACATCGTGAAGGTAGATATCATCAAGCTTATAAAATACCCTTCACGAGTTTTCGAGGACTTGGGCACTATCGACTTTGCCAACGACCATGATATAGACACATGCGTAGAAGAAGTGATGATGATCGACAAGGAAGCAAGATTTGAAGAGCTACCAATGTATGAGCCTACCTTAGAGCTCAAGACTCTCCTATCAACACTCAAGTACGCTTTCCTTGATGAAGAGAAAACCAAACCAGTGATTATTTAGTCCAAGCTAGATATTAAGCAGGATGAACAATCACTGGAAGTATTAAGGCAGAATGAAGACGCAATCGGTTGGACCCTGATAGACCTAAAAGGGTTGGACCCTTCACTATGCACTCATCGTATCTTCCCAGAGGATGAGTCAAGACTTGTCAAGGAGGCCCAGGGACGACTCAACCCGAAGGTATGGGAGGCCATAAAAGAAGAAAATCTTAAATGGCTAAACGTAGAAATCATCTATCCCATATCCGATAGCCAATGGGTGAGTCTGGTGCACGTTGTTGCGAAGAAAGCTGGAGTAACAGTTAGGACGAACGAGAAAGGTGAGGAGATCCACACACGCCTTCCAACAAAATGGAGAGTCTGCATCGACTATCGGAAGATGAACTCCGTAATGAAGAAGGACCACTTCACTCTCTCGTTCATCGACCAAATCCAAGACTGATTGGCAAGATCGAGTTATTTCTGCTTTCTAGACAGATATTCAGGCTACAACCAGATTGCGATTCATCCCGACGATCAAGAAAAGACGACATTCACATGTCCTTTTGGCACATTCGCCTTCAGACGCATGCCATTTGGACTATACAACACCCCCGCTACCTTTCAATGATGCATGACATCAATCTTCTCTGACTTTCTCAGCGACAGCTTAGAATTTTTCATGGATGATTTCAGCATCTTTGGAAATGACTTCGAGAGTTGTCTTGCTCACCTGACCAAGATCCTGGAAGTTTGCATTAGGAAATGACTTGCGCTAAGCTGGGAGAAATGCCACTTCATGGTACGAGAGGGAGTAGTGCTCGGGCATATCGTCTCATGCAAAGGACTAGAGGTGGACAAGGCCAAGATAGAGGTCATCCACAACCTCCCTCTACAGGTACCGTACGAGTTTTGAAGAGCTTTCTCCGGCACGTCGGCTTCTACCGGAGATTCCTTCAAGACTTTGCTAAAGTTTGGAAGCCACTCACCACCCTTCTTTTCAAAGACAAAGACTTCATCATCGACGAAGAAGGGAAGCACACATTTGTGATGCTGAAGCAAGCATTGATCAAGGCATGAATTCTTCAAAGTCTTAATTGTGACTTACCATTCAAGATCATGTGAGACGCTTCAGACTACGCAATGGGAGAGGTCTTAAGGCAACGACTCGACAAGAAGCCGACGGCCATATGCTATGCAAGTAAGACCCTCGTGGAAGCTCAAATTAACTATACGAGTACGGAGAAGAGCTTCTGGTGGTGGGCTACGCACTCAAGAAGTTCTGGCCGTACATCTTGGGGAGCAAGATCATTATCTACACTGATTATGTGGCTTTGAAATACTTGCTCTCCAAGAAAGAGGCCAAACCACGACTTATACGATGGGTGCTGCTCCTTCAAGAATTTGACTTGGAGATAAAAGACAAGAGGGCAGCAAGAACTCGGTGGTAGACCACTTATCGCGTCTCCACGTTTCGGGAGGAGGAGACATCAGTGACACATTTCCCGACGACCATCTCCTTGCCATCTTGAGCCACGCCCCTTGGTATGCACACATCATTAACTTCATCGTGACTGGTTCAATCCCGGAGCACTGGAATCCTCATCAACGAGATAAGTTCTTCCATGATCTAAAGTACTACTTTTGGGTAGAATCACTCTTATTCCACCTAGGATACGACCAGATCATTTGGTGATGCATACCAGAGGAGGAGCAAGGAGGCATCTTAGCAATGTGTCATTCATCGACGTGCGGAGGACATTTCACGGCGCGCAAGACCGCGGATAAGATCTTGCATAGCATCTTCTACTCGCCCACCATCTTTAAGGACGCCCACTATTTCTATACGGTGCCTACAGTGTCTAGTGGCATTAAACATCTCCAAGCAAAATGAGATGCCTATGCGGCCAATCCTTGAAGTGGAGATTTTTTATCTTTAGGGGATAGACTTCATGAGACCTTTCCCACCTTCTGAAGGGAAAGAATACATTTTGGTAGCGGTGGATTATGTGTCTAGGTGGGTCGAGGCAATCCCCACTAGGACAAATGATCATCGGGAGGTGCTCAGATTTGTCACGAGATGTGATAAAGTGTCATTGAAGCATTCATTTTCATCATTATAAGTGGGTTTTAACACATAATTCTTAGTCATATAATGCACGCTATCATCTTTATATGATATTTTTACATTCATCATTGCATTCCACTCATATACTCAACTTGCATCTATTTAGTGCTAATTTGGTAAAAAAATAGATATTTCCTATCATGCACCATTCTTTTCAATTACTTATACTATGAGACTAACACCATTTGACTCTTTCAAAGTCAAGTGGTTGAATTCTCATATTTTCTATGAGTTATGTGGATGTAGGGACACAGGTATGCAAGTAGGAAAGTATGGATATGGATGATGATAAGAGGAAAGAGGAAACAACTCTCTACTAAATCTGAACACCAAGACAACCATATTTTTATGAAATGTGGTAAATGAGGTTTGGATTTGGTAAAGGGATCATCATAAGATTTTTAGGTTAATCCAAAATTGATTTAGAGTGAATATTGGGCCAATCTCCTTATTTTTAAGGAGGTTGAACTAAGCTTAATTTTTATTAAATGAGACCTTAATTTTTTCTCATGATTTTAGATACTTTTGGATGAAAATATAGAGGATTAAATTCTTGATCCAATGAAGAAAATGTCATGAAAAAGGAGTTAATATTTTTTGAGATATTCAATTTCTAAGTTTAGGGATTTTTCTAGAATTTTTCTAGATTTTTTCTAAAATTTTTAGGGACTTTTCAGATTTTTTTTTTAGCATATTTAAGAAAATGTCACTCCGATTTTTAAAATGAAAATTTACATAAATGCACTCTGATTTTCGAAGTCAGAAATTTATAGAAATGCCACACTGATGTTTAAAGTGATAATTTATAAAAATGCCCCTCTAATTTACAAAAAATTTTGAAGTTAGAAATTTTCAGAAATGGCATTCTACACTATCTCAATCAAAGACTAGGATTTCTCTAAATTGAAATCATGATATCTCATGATCTAGATGGAGTTTTGAGCCAAAATTTTTATTTCTAGATTTATCTTTTAATCCTCTATCCATCCATACCCTTATTTTCTTTTAATGTAGTGGCTTTGATATCATCGAGACTTGCAACTCTCTCTCCCTATCGCTGCACATTGATTCGTCGATCCATCACTACTGCCGACCACTCTTCTCACCTTGTCATCGTCTCATCCCCATTGCATTTCTTTCTACATTGTTTTTCCATTGGAATTCATATTTCTCTCCTAATGAAAGAAGAAACCTAAAAACTATCACTCATATTCATCTCTACATGCTGCATTTACGTTTGCACTTCTTTCCAAGCTCTCACTTCTTTCACGCTCTCTCACCTTTCATTTGAATATCTAATCTCATTACCTCAGCTTCCTATGGATTTGACCCTTGCTTACACTATACTAAGTAAGGAAATATAAATTTTATTGCATGAAATTGATACACAACAACGACGGAAAACAAGAGTAATCAAGATCATCAAGATGCATCTTCGCCCGATACAGTTGTCCGAGGGCCATCATCAATAATGCGCATTTCCGGGCATTACTGAAGAAATACGGAGTACATCATCGCATCACCATGTCATCCACCCCCAGGCGAATGGGCAAGTAGAGGTAAGCAACAGAGAAGTCAAGAGCATTCTAAAGAAGATAATTCATCCATATGGAAAAGATTGGGCACAGAAGCTTCCCGACGCACTATGGGCATACCAGAAGGCATACAAGACACCCATCGAGATGTCTCCCTTCCTGCTTATCTTTGGGAAAGCCTGCCATCTTCCGGTTGAGCTTAAGCATCAAGCCTATTGGGCCATCAAAAAGCTCAACCTATCTCTGGACGAAGCAGGGAAACATCGACTTCTCCAGCTTCAAGAACTACAGGAGCTGAGGCACGACGCGTACAAAAATGCGGCGATCTACAAGGAGAAGATGAAGGCCTTTCACGACCGACACATCCGACGGTGATCATTTCAAGTCAACGACAAGGTCTGGGTCTACAATTCGCACCTCAAGATCTTTCCTGGAAAGCTACGCTCTCGATGGGATGGTCTTTACGTGGTTCTGGAGTTGTTCGATGGAGGATCCGTGCTCATCTCCGAGATCAAATCCCGTCGACAATTCAAGGTAAACGACCATCGTCTCAAGCGGTACCTGACATCAGAGCCACCCGCACCAGCATATAAAGTAGATCTGCATCTTCCCGAGCACTCGAGGATGTGATGGTATCACCCTCGACCCATCAGTAGTCATAGGTTTTATTTTAGTTTCGTATGGCGGAAGATGTTAAAGTTAGTGCTCTTGGGAGGTACCCCAAGATTATCTTACTCTTTTGTTTTCTTTGTTTTTCAATTTTTATAGATATCAAAGAAGAACTACACTAAGAAAGGGCACACCTGCACAAAATCCTGCGAATGAGCATCATGGATTAATGAGTTTTTCTAACCGTTTATCCTCTTACCATATTTTTGTATCTTTGTCATGCCATGATTCAGTATTTTTGCTGTCTTTTGCATGAGCATGTAGTTTTCATTGAGGGCAATGAAAACTACATGCTGGGGGGGGGGGTGAGGATTGATAACATGCATTTATGACTTAAATTCTTATCTTATTTAACTAATATTCATGTTTATTTTATGTGATTATGATGCATTTTATCATAGTTTTATGAATTTTCTCCATTGATGTGTCATTTCACTAAAGACCATATTTATGCATAATTGAGGGTTAATTATGTGCTTTATTGATGAGTAATCTTTTGCAAGGTTAAATTAATAGAAATTAATCACTTTCTTTGAATTATTTTGACTTTAGTGGATGTTTTGAAGAATAAATTTCAAGAAGAGAATGATAGGATGATATAAAGAAGATTTCTTAAGAGATTATCTAAGTTTATTATAAATTCATCTTAATTTCTTCTTTGAAATTATATTTTAGATGGCATAATATTAAAGATGAAGAACTTTGTGTTCCAATGGAGAAAATTTGAATTAAAAAGGAGTTGCATTTCTTAAGTTATGAATTTTTGAATTTATTAGATTTTTCTGGATTTTTCTAGATTTTAATTTAATTTTAATCGATTTTTAAAAATGCAAAAAAGGAGTTTATTTCCGCAGGACCGTGGGGCTGACGTGATGCGCGGGACCTGCGTGGATGCGACGCGCCACACAAGGCCACGTGGCAAAGCTGCACGAGCCCACGCGGCGCTCAGGTGGCGCAAGGTGGCACGGACACGTGGCAGGGGCCACGTGTGTCCACGCGGACGCCCGGGAGGGGCGCCACGTTGCGAGTGAGGGGCTGGCGTGTGAAGGGCCCACGGGTTAGTTGGCCCTGGTTAGATAGTTGGGGCGGTAATGCAATAGCGTTAAACTGCCTTGCCTTTTATACTCACCTTTTCCACTCTTTTTCTCCATGTGGGACTATGTTCCCTCGGAAATCTTCTTTTGCAGGCAACGTGGCAGCACCGTGGGCGTCAGATATGATCGCAAAGCGTCGATTGCATGGACTCGAGTCCGCGCGATCACTATCAAAACACGTGCGCTAAAAGAGATTTAAGTGACACGATCAACGTCTCACCTTGCAACACGTGGCTTCGCGAGGAGGCTTTGATCTTCATTGGACAGGCGAAATCAACGGAGATCATGGTCCCGCCTCGTGGGCCACAATTCCACCAATTTTGGGAAATCAATAGCTCAGATCTCATCACACTGGTGGACGGTCTGCATTTCTCACAAGATTTTCTCTTTAAAAACTGATGTATTCTCTCTTCTTCTCTCAACTTTTGATCGAATCGTGAAGAAATTAAGTGATTTTGAAGGAAGGTCTTAAGTTCTTCGTGATCCTCTGCTTCCTAGAGTCAAATTTTGCAGCCATTGAAGCATGATAATCACAAATTGATTGCAAGAAAACGATCGTAATCTCTCCTTGAACGCCGAACGTACGTCGAAGACGAAACCGGGGAATACTCCTCAATTCGCGTGAATTGAAGCCAAATCATCACGTTAATCGGGTTAGTAGTGTGATTCTTTCGTAATCCTTGCAATTTGTGTAGTTTAGATTAGAATTAGGTAGGTAATTAGAGTGTAGAAGTAGTTAAATTCATATTTTCGCCCAATTCAAATTCATAATATCTCTCTGATCTTAAATTCAATTGACTTGATTTTTGCTTCATTGGATTCCTTGTTTCATTAGCTCTCCGTAGATAGCAAATTTGTCAAATTCCATTCATTTGACCCCTCAATTTAACGTTTAACCAACCACCTTTACTTTTCAATCCAAATTTGGGCGTTGACTTGCGGGATCAATTACTGTTAAAATATAAATTAGAATTTGACAATTTTTGTCTCTTTGGAATCATCTGGTTGTTATCTTTCTATTTATATATCAATTGTAAGATTTGGATATCATTAGGTTAGTCAATTTGAAGATTTTCACCAAAGTGTTCATTTCAGGATTTTTCTGATATTTGATTTTTAATAATTTATAATAAATCAAATTCTTATCGAAAAATCACGAATTTTATATCAATAAATTCCATTTTCTCTCTAGTTTCTGAATATATAATTTTTGTAATATTTTAAGTTCTTTTTAAAATGACTTAAAATAATCTCTACTATTTTTCAAAATTTTTAAAATTCTAAATTCTAAAAACTCCTATTTTCTAAATTTCATCTGCTCTACCCCACATTAGAAGTCTTGAAATTAAGAGATCCAACCTAATAGAGATGTAGAAGTGAGGGCCTTATAGCCCATATGATTATATTTTGAGTAATAAAGCCAAATGATCTAGAGAAACTGATGGATGATATTTAGTAGTTGACTTCTCTGGGGTTGGGTATCTAACAGGCACCGAGGAAAATGAGTAATGAGAGATTAAAATTCTATGGGATTGAAAAGGAGAGTTTTGGAGAGAATTGAAAATTATGTCCCCTACCTAACATCGGCCAAAACTGCTTAGTGTGGGAATTCCTCGCTTCTAGACTTTCCCTTTTGAAATGATCCATAATTTTTGAAAGCAGCTATCTTTCCCTGTTATGCATGTAGTTTTATCTTTTCCAAAGCAGTCAAGTAGTTACACCACTTTTTTTTAAATTTTCACTCATGATAATAACACTCCCAAGTGACTCACGCATCCATCACACTTTCCTTCCATATTTCCCTCATATGAACGTATGCCTTCACACTACACTTCACAATTGTTGCACTCTTTTCCCTTTAAAAGAGTGCAATGATCCATAATTTTTTGAAAGCAGCTATCTTTCCCTGTTAGGCATGTAGTTTTTATCTTTTTTCCAAAAGCGAGTCAAGTAGTTACACCACTTTGTTTTAAATTTCACTCATGATAATAACACTCCCAAGTGACTCACGCATCCATCACACTTTCCTTCCATATTTCCCTCATATGAACGTATGCCTTCACACTACACTTCACAATTGTTGCACTCTTTCCCTTTAAAAGAGTGCAATGATCCATAATTTTTGAAAGCAGCTATCTTTCCCTGTTATGCATGTAGTTTTATCTTTTCCAAAGCAGTCAAGTAGTTACACCACTTTTTTTTAAATTTTCACTCATGATAATAACACTCCCAAGTGACTCACGCATCCATCACACTTTCCTTCCATATTTCCCTCATATGAACGTATGCCTTCACACTACACTTCACAATTGTTGCACTCTTTCCCTTTAAAAGAGTGCAATGATCCATAATTTTTGAAAGCAGCTATCTTTCCCTGTTAGGCATGTAGTTTTATCTTTTTCCAAAGCAGTCAAGTAGTTACACCACTTTGTTTTAAATTTCACTCATGATAATAACACTCCCAAGTGACTCACGCATCCATCACACTTTCCTTCCATATTTCCCTCATATGAACGTATGCCTTCACACTACACTTCACAATTGTTGCACTCTTTCCCTTTAAAAGAGTGCAATGATCCATAATTTTTGAAAGCAGCTATCTTTCCCTGTTAGGCATGTAGTTTTATCTTTTTCCAAAGCAGTCAAGTAGTTACACCACTTTTTTTTAAATTTTCACTCATGATAATAACACTCCCAAGTGACTCACGCATCCATCACACTTTCCTTCCATATTTCCCTCATATGAACGTATGCCTTCACACTACACTTCACAATTGTTGCACTCTTTCCCTTTAAAAGAGTGCAATGATCCATAATTTTTGAAAGCAGCTATCTTTCCCTGTTAGGCATGTAGTTTTATCTTTTTCCAAAGCAGTCAAGTAGTTACACCACTTTGTTTTAAATTTCACTCATGATAATAACACTCCCAAGTGACTCACGCATCCATCACACTTTCCTTCCATATTTCCCTCATATGAACGTATGCCTTCACACTACACTTCACAATTGTTGCACTCTTTCCCTTTAAAAAGAGTGCAATGATCCATAATTTTTTTGAAAGCAGCTATCTTTCCCTGTTAGGGCATGTAGTTTTATCTTTTTTTCCAAAAGCAGTCAAGTAGTTACACCACTTTGTTTTAAATTTCACTCATGATAATAACACTCCCAAGTGACTCACGCATCCATCACACTTTCCTTCCATATTTCCCTCATATGAACGTATGCCTTCACACTACACTTCACAATTGTTGCACTCTTTCCCTTTAAAAGAGTGCAATGATCCATAATTTTTGAAAGCAGCTATCTTTCCCTGTTAGGCATGTAGTTTTATCTTTTTCCAAAGCAGTCAAGTAGTTACACCACTTTTTTTTAAATTTTCACTCATGATAATAACACTCCCAAGTGACTCACGCATCCATCACACTTTCCTTCCATATTTCCCTCATATGAACGTATGCCTTCACACTACACTTCACAATTGTTGCACTCTTTCCCTTTAAAAGAGTGCAATGATCCATAATTTTTGAAAGCAGCTATCTTTCCCTGTTAGGCATGTAGTTTTATCTTTTTCCAAAGCAGTCAAGTAGTTACACCACTTTTTTTTAAATTTTCACTCATGATAATAACACTCCCAAGTGACTCACGCATCCATCACACTTTCCTTCCATATTTCCCTCATATGAACGTATGCCTTCACACTACACTTCACAATTGTTGCACTCTTTCCCTTTAAAAGAGTGCAATGATCCATAATTTTTGAAAGCAGCTATCTTTCCCTGTTAGGCATGTAGTTTTATCTTTTTCCAAAGCAGTCAAGTAGTTACACCACTTTGTTTTTAAATTTTCACTCATGATAATAACACTCCCCAAGTGACTCACGCATCCATCACACTTTCCTTCCATATTTCCCTCATATGAACGTATGCCTTCACACTACACTTCACAATTGTTGCACTCTTTCCCTTTAAAAAGAGTGCAATGATCCATAATTTTTTTGAAAGCAGCTATCTTTCCTGTTAGGCATGTAGTTTTATCTTTTTCCAAAGCAGTCAAGTAGTTACACCACTTTGTTTTAAATTTCACTCATGATAATAACACTCCCAAGTGACTCACGCATCCATCACACTTTCCTTCCATATTTCCCTCATATGAACGTATGCCTTCACACTACACTTCACAATTGTTGCACTCTTTCCCTTTAAAAAGAGTGCAATGATCCATAATTTTTTTGAAAGCAGCTATCTTTCCCTGTTAGGCATGTAGTTTTTATCTTTTTCCAAAGCGAGTCAAGTAGTTACACCACTTTTTTTTAAATTTTCACTCATGATAATAACACTCCCAAGTGACTCACGCATCCATCACACTTTCCTTCCATATTTCCCTCATATGAACGTATGCCTTCACACTACACTTCACAATTGTTGCACTCTTTCCCTTTAAAAAGAGTGCAATGATCCATAATTTTTTTGAAAGCAGCTATCTTTCCCTGTTAGGCATGTAGTTTTATCTTTTTCCAAAGCAGTCAAGTAGTTACACCACTTTGTTTTAAATTTCACTCATGATAATAACACTCCCAAGTGACTCACGCATCCATCACACTTTCCTTCCATATTTCCCTCATATGAACGTATGCCTTCACACTACACTTCACAATTGTTGCACTCTTTCCCTTTAAAAGAGTGCAATGATCCATAAGGGTTTTTTTGAAAGCAGCTATCTTTCCCTGTTAGGCATGTAGTTTTATCTTTTTCCAAAGCAGTCAAGTAGTTACACCACTTTGTTTTAAATTTCACTCATGATAATAACACTCCCAAGTGACTCACGCATCCATCACACTTTCCTTCCATATTTCCCTCATATGAACGTATGCCTTCACACTACACTTCACAATTGTTGCACTCTTTCCCTTTAAAAGAGTGCAATGATCCATAATTTTTTTGAAAGCAGCTATCTTTCCTGTTAGGCATGTAGTTTTATCTTTTTCCAAAAGCAGTCAAGTAGTTACACCACTTTTTTTTAAATTTTCACTCATGATAATAACACTCCCAAGTGACTCACGCATCCATCACACTTTCCTTCCATATTTCCCTCATATGAACGTATGCCTTCACACTACACTTCACAATTGTTGCACTCTTTCCCTTTAAAAGAGTGCAATGATCCATAATTTTTGAAAGCAGCTATCTTTCCCTGTTAGGCATGTAGTTTTATCTTTTTTTCCAAAAGCGAGTCAAGTAGTTACACCACTTTGTTTTTAAATTTCACTCATGATAATAACACTCCCAAGTGACTCACGCATCCATCACACTTTCCTTCCATATTTCCCTCATATGAACGTATGCCTTCACACTACACTTCACAATTGTTGCACTCTTTCCCTTTAAAAGAGTGCAATGATCCATAATTTTTGAAAGCAGCTATCTTTCCCTGTTAGGCATGTAGTTTTATCTTTTTCCAAAGCAGTCAAGTAGTTACACCACTTTGTTTTAAATTTCACTCATGATAATAACACTCCCAAGTGACTCACGCATCCATCACACTTTCCTTCCATATTTCCCTCATATGAACGTATGCCTTCACACTACACTTCACAATTGTTGCACTCTTTCCCTTTAAAAGAGTGCAATGATCCATAATTTTTTTGAAAGCAGCTATCTTTCCCCTGTTAGGCATGTAGTTTTATCTTTTTCCAAAGCAGTCAAGTAGTTACACCACTTTGTTTTTAAATTTCACTCATGATAATAACACTCCCAAGTGACTCACGCATCCATCACACTTTCCTTCCATATTTCCCTCATATGAACGTATGCCTTCACACTACACTTCACAATTGTTGCAACCTCTCTTCAAATCCAAAAAATCCTCCATATCCTCATTCTTCTGAAATTAAAAAGAAAAAGAAAAAGAAGAAGAAAAAAAGAAGGATAAAAGTCAAAAGAAAGAGAGAAATAAGAAGTGAGAAAGAAGGAAAATAAGTGGAAAAATATCTTCTACCATCATCTTTACCATCTCCACCATCATCTCCACCATGTACCCTATCTATCACCATCCACCTCATTTGGGAGTTGAATTATCATAAGTGGTACCTTCTTTTGTTTTAAAAATCCACTTTGTTTATCTGCATATTTTCTTTTAACCATGTCATTCTCTTAGAAATAGTATCGTTTTCTTTCCTTCAGCCACCTCACACATTGCATCCCAAATATAGGAATCCTTTTGAATTGCACTCTTTCTAGGAGGAAAGCGAGTTGAGGGGAATTCTAATACATTAAGTAGCCTCTATTTTGAGGGAATGAATGATGCATCTATAGAGAGGGTAAGGAATTACATCCGCTCATGAGAGAGTGAGTATCTTTTCTTCCCCATAGCATCAAACCTTAGATATGATCACCTTGATCACAATTGAGAATTAGACTCGAGCATTAGCCGATGAGCAATACCCTAATATGCACTAAAGAAGTCAACCTAGAGATGGAATCTAGATCATTATGGCCTACACGATGAGGAAAAATGTAATCATACATTCATACGCTTGACCTTTTTAGTATTAGGATTAAAAGATGAAAGGACCTTCTAGGGAGATTATATAGTAAATTGCTAAGATACTAGCAATCATTTAAGTTCGGGGGTATGATGACATGCTAATTAGACATGATAATACATGATTATTAATGCATATTACGGCATAAAAGATTTTATTCTGATGCATATTATCATATTTATGAGTATTTATCTATCATTCTATGAAAAAGTCATTATAATATCAAAATACTTTAATTTAGAGTTAATTACGATAAATTAAATATAAATAATTTTGTAAACCATCTTTACTTGAGATTATAAGTAGTTTTTAAAGTTAAATAATGAGAGAAATTATTTTTATAAACATTCCTTTAATTTTATAAAGTTTAAATCTTAAAGAAATGGATGTATTTTTAAAGTAGAAATTAAGTATCTTTTTATTTATTAAATTTGAATTTTTAAAATGATAGATAATTAAATTTCTGATCAAATGAAAGAAATTTGGATTAATTTGGAGTTATATTTTAAAAGTTATGAATTTTCTAATTTTTAGAGATTTTTTTGGATTTTTTCTGAATTTTTAATGAATTTCTAAGGATTTTCCGGAATTAAAAAATCAAAATTTATAATTATAATCAAATTTTCTGAATTTTATAAGCTCGCAGGTGACGTGGCGCAATCAGGACCCTCTGATCGCATCGCGGTCAACGGTCGAGGCGGGGAGGCGATGTGACAGCCTGTGGAGCATCCGATTGCGTGAAGATTTAAAGCCGTTGATCTTCACTTAATGGAGGGGGTATGTGGCACATCACTATTTGTCGGTGAATCGTTTTCTTAAATGATTTAATGTCAGCCGTTGATCAAAGGAGTTATTGAAATTCCCTAATGAGATGGTGAAATTACTAAGAGGGGGGTGAATTAGTTTCTTTTTAATCTTTATGTTATTCTAATTCTTTTTCAATTCGTTGATTATCTCTCACCTTTCTTACGTCACTCGTAGGCCAGATTTTTTTATACTGGACAGGGTTCCAGACCCCCATGCCAGTCCCAAGAGGAGATAGTCCACCTAGAGTCTCTCCTCACCCTTTTTTTAATCCCCTAGTAGTAACTACTAGCTGGCCGGGATTAACAGATCAAAAGTTCTACACGATCATTCGATCTGACTCCCTCACACTCTCGACTAGTGACCTAACTTCGCCGCCGTCCTCCAGATGCCGTCCACTCGTCCGCGTCCCGGGCCGACTCCCGCAGCTCCGCGCGCCGCTCCCTACTCTCTTTCAGGTTGGCCTGCCCCTCTGTAGTCACCGAGTCTCGGCACCAATCCACGCACGCACCAAGTAAGTCGCTCCTCCTCGAGTCCGAGTGATCCTGCAAGGTGAAGAATAAATATCCCTTGAGTTGACTATCTAGTCAACTCCCTAGAGTCGTCCTGACTCACTACGATTCCTAAGGAATCTCCCCCTTACCCTCACGGGTAACTACGACTCACCAAGAGTCCACCTAAAGTGTGATGATATGTATAATTATCCTATTACTTTAATTACCCTTATAAAATAGAAAGTTGTAAAGAAATTATTTAAACAAACTAAACTAATTAGAACAAACTATAACAAATGATGTAACAAGAGAAATATTTTAAAACTTATTAAAAATAAAACAAATTAATATAACCCCCTGATTTACTGATTTGACTTTGCCTGCTGATGTTGACTTTGACTTTCTACGGTTGACTTTGACTATTTCTGTTGACTTTGACTACTGCTCTTGACTTTGACTGCTTCTGCTTGACTTTGACTTTCTGATCACTTTGATTGCTATTGACTTTGACTGCTGTTGTGTACTTTGACTGCTGCTGTTGACTTTGACTTTCTGATCACTTTGACTTTCTGTTGACTTTGACTTTCTGCCCACTTTGACTTTCTGCTGACTTTGACTTTCTACCTGTGAATCTGACTTTCTGTTGACTTTGACAGTTGACAATCACCTGAAACGTAACACTGATACACGTACAACAATAACAATGCTTATCTCAAGATTAACAATGCTTATTCCTACCTAAGTGCGAGCATGTATGTCTTTAAATAAAAGTGAGAATAAGGAAGCTTTTACCTAATATTTTACCTTGACGATACTCGCCTTAATTCTCTTTCTAATTTAAACAAAATCTACTCAACCAAGTAATGAACCAGGAAATAGAGATTATCAAGATGATAATAAAGATTAAACTAGATTAATCTATCTTTGAAAGGATGGAAATGAACCTAAACAAATTAACCTAAAAATATCACAAAAATTAAATAAAAAAATTCGACGAGTTACGTCCGAATTTTCTTGTAATGCACAGATTTACCTGATGAATCGTACAACACCTGGAAATTTGATATATATAAAAACAAGGCAGTAATCAAATAGAAATTAGGAAATCGAACATGAAAATATAAACAGAAACGAGATTCCAGACAGCGAGAAATGAAACAAAATAAAATAAAATGCAGAACGAAAATAAAAAATTGAAATCAGAAAAACCAAATTAAAAACCGAAATTAGAGAAGAACGAAACGAAAATTAAGAACAGAAACGAGAGTTCAGAAAATCGTTCCTCAGGAATAAAGAATCGAGATTGAAAAAAATTCAGAAAACCGAAAATGAAAAATAGTGAAAGACCGAAAAACCGTTTCTCAAGAATACTCAAACACAGAAAGAGAGAGGAAGAAAGATCTTGACGAAGAGTGAGAGCTTCCAACGTCAATGTCGTCGCCTTCTTTCTCGTCGTTGTAGAGAAAAAAATCGCTGGAGCTGAGCCCTAATTTTTTTGAACTTCTTTTCACGCAAGAGAGAGAGAGTGTGCACTTTCCTTGTTTTTCGGTTTTCTTTTTATTGGTTTTTCTGGATATATACACAATTAAAGGAACTACCTGAAAATAAAATAACATTAAAAAATCAGATACAATGGTAATAAAAATTCAGTAATGACAATATCTATATATATATACATATATAAATACATATATATATATAAGAAGACATATGATTAAAAATAAAATAAAAGAAAATAATAGTATGACTAAGCAAATAAATAAGAATACTATGAATTTGTAAGAATAATTCATGGTCCTACAAAGATTTAAATCCTGTCTTCAAAAGATCTTAATTAAATATTTTAATAGTAGATTATAGATTAGGTAATCCCGTTCTAATTCGTAGCGATGTCTGCATTCCGAGATCGACGAGGGTCAATCTATCAGTCCATCAGTACCTGCACTAACACAAACATACCTTTCTCAAGTCATTTTGACAAACAACTATTAATCAAAGTTTAAACACTACTCAAGATACTATTTCATAAACATTAAATACACACCTAAGTAAAGCATCAAACTTAGGTTAAGCTAACAGTTATAACAGCTGAGATTAAACTGACGGAAACACATCAGAAACGTTCGATCGTGATCCGACGGTGATGGTTTGATGCGTTTTTAGAACGCACACGACGTGGATTTATCTCGGCGGTTGATCGAAGATCCAACGGCCACGGCTTAACGGTAACGATTCGCATCCGATGCATTTCATCAGAGCCGTTGATCGTGAATTAAATGATGATCGGACAGTTGCGCGCAAATCACCCTATAAATTGAGATGTTCTATGAGGTTGTGAAGCATTTGAGAGCAATTCAAGTAAATTGAACTGTTTAGACATTAAATCTCTTGAATCTCTTGTTCCCAATTGCTTCTAGACTCATTTCCACGTCCACGAAGTACTTGAGATCAAGATTTCGACAATGGGCGAGGAAGAAATCGACGCTTGAACTCCACGATCCCGATTTTCTAAATTTTGATAAATAGCCTTGATTCTAACGATTAATTAGATCAATTCAATCACAATTTTGGGTTAGGGATCGTGTTTCATCCTAAACTATGTTCGTAGAGCTTTTAATTTTATTTTAGAATCAAAATTTGATTTAATTTTAGTCTTAATTTTGGATTTTCATGATTTTTATTTTCGGAAATTTTACCTTTGTTCATTCGATGATTTCTCCGCGAAATTGATAACATGCATTTACAACTTGAATTCTTATCCTAATTAACTCATATTCATGCTTATTTTATGTGAATATGATGCATGTTATCATACTTTTAGGAATTTTCTCCATTGGCATGTCATTTCACTAAAGTTGATATTTATGCATAAATTAGGGATAGTTTCATGCTTAATAGATGATTAATCTTTTGTTTAAATTAATAGAATTTAATCTATGTTATTGAATAATTTTTGACTTTAGTAAATGTTTGGAAGGATGCTTTCAGGATGAATTTATGATTTAGAATGTTTAATGAGAAATGATTTAAGTAAATTCTAATTTATCTTGATTTCTTCTTTCAAAATATATTTTAAATGACATGATATTAAAAATAAAAGAATTTGTGATCCAATGGAGAACATTTGGATTGAAAAGGAGTTGTATATTTTAAATTATGAATTTCTGAAGTTTTATGCCCTTTTTACGAATTTTATTTGATTTTTATTTGATGTTTAGGAGGTATTTTCTATTAAAAAATCGCGAAAAAGGGGGGTTTTTACCTGCAGGGTGACGTGGCGAGCGGCGGCTGACGTGGCGCGCGGGACCGCCCCGAGGTGCGACTCGGCACTGAGGCCACGTGGCAGAGCCCGGGTGGCCCGCGCGAGGCGCAGGGTGGCGCCGACGCGTGGCAGTGAGGCCACGCGACGGCCCACGTGGACGCCAGTGAGGGGCGCGCGTGGTAGGTAAGGCTAGCAGTGGAGGGCCCACGGGCACAGTGGGACCCTGGTTAGAGAGGGGGGGGGGCGGTAACGCTAATTAAATTACATTGGCGCTCCCCATATTTAACCGCGCATGTTCCACCGTTTTATTTCGTATGGGACTATGTTCCCACGAAATTTCTATTTTGCAGGTGACGTGGCCGCAGCGCACGCGTCGGATCCAAATGCAAGGTGTGGATCGTGTGGAGCCGAGTCCACGCGATCAGTGATTACAACACGTGTGGAAGGCTCAGAATCATCCGATCGTCATCGTCGCGCATCAATCATCGATCGTGATCGTGGTCTTCATCCGGATACATGGACGACGGTGATGCATCGAGAAAATGGTGACCTCCCATCGGACGGCGGACGCTCCTCGCAATCATGGTTTACGTGATCGTGCGATCGTGACCATCCACCTCACCTGAAGCTCAATCCAACGTCGGAGAAAGTTCGTGGAAGAACTCCACGATCGCGGTCCGATCGAACCGCGATTGCGGCGCGATCATGCCGCGATCGTGAAGATTTTGTAGTGGAATCGCTTCCATGGGATCAGACGGTGGCCGATCGAGATCCAGGATCACGATCGATCCACGATCGTGGCCCGATCGCGGCGCTATCGTGGCCCGATCGTGGTGCGATCGTGGCTTCTTTTGAGGCTAATTTGAGGAAGATTTCACCTCAAATTCAAGAGCAACGACGCCGCACTAGAGAATTGCTCCCACGACGCCGCAAAACTGCTCCCACGATCGCCTCTATTGCCCTCAAAATCGGGCCTAATTTTCCCTTTAAAAGCATGTATTTCCCGCCTTTGTTCTTCAACTTTTGATCGATTCGTGAAGAAATTAAGCGAATTTCGAGGAAGGTCTTAAGTTCTCGTGATCCTCTGCTTCCAAGTGTGTAGAGACGCATCCATTGAAGCATGATAATCACAATTTCATCTCTTGATTTAATCGAATTTTCCCCTTGAATTCCGAACGTCCATGAGGAAGAATCCGAGCAAATTCGCTTCAATACACGAGAATTGAGGCCCCATTCTTGCGGCAATCGGTTTAGTAGTGAGGTTTGATCAATTATCAAGAGGTGATTTGTATTTTTATTAGGTTTAGATCTTTAATTTTGCAAAGTAGTTCATAGTGTTCTTCATTTTTCTTAATTTTTAGTCCGAAAAATTACTGATTTTGAAAATAGGATATCTCTCTGATTATAATTTCAAATCACTTGATTTTGGTTTCTTTGGATTCCTATTTTCATCAGATTTCTGTGGATAGCAAATTCATTGAATTCCGAGTTCATTTGACCCTTCAATTTGACATTTGACCGAGGACTGTTCATCTGTCATCAGAAGTCAAACGTTGACTTTCGGGGTCAATTACTTTCAATTCACAAATCAGAATTCGATTATTTTGGTCTCTTTAGATTCCTCTGATTCTTAGCTTTCCATTGACATATAAATTTCAAGATTTGGATTTCATTTGGCTGGTCAATTTGACGATTTCCTCGGAGGTGTTCATTTTGGGGATTTTCTGATATTTAATTTTTGAATAATTCATAGTAAATGCATTTCTTATCCAAAAATCACGAATTATATACCAATAAATTTCATTTTCTCTCTAGTTTACAAATATATAATTTTCATAATCTTCTGATTGTGTTTGATTCTCTGATTTTACAGTACACCTATTGTTGGTCAAAGTCAATGCTTTGACTTTGACTTTCGACTTTTCTCTGTCAAATCCGAGATTTCAATTCTTAAAACTTATTAGGTCTATTATATCATTTCTACTCATTAAATCTTATTTTTATTTCTTTAAAACCCCTTTTAAACCTAAGTTTGATCAAGTCAACTCTGCGGCTAAAGTCAACACTGCTCCGTGTGGATCGACCCGATACTTACACAATACTTGATTTTTATATGTTATCTTTGTGAGTATGGTTTTATAAATGTTGTTTGACCATTGTTTTTGTGTTTTAACGACGCGCGAAAACGACACGTCAGAAATCAAATCCAAATTCAGTGATTTTTGATTCTGTGGATTCGTCATTGAGTCCTATTTCATAAAATATCAAATTACCTAATTTCTATCATCATTTCATCGTCCTATTTGATCAAATTCAAAGAGATCATCAAGAATTTCCCTAATTCCCTGTGGATTCGACCCTTATTTACCATTATACCCCTCAATTCGTGAATTAATCTTGAAATTGGTAAGTTTGGACTTTATTTTGACTATTGACCGTGTGTTTTCAATGACCATATGGTCTCGACCCGTTAATAGGATGGAAGAAAACTTCTTCTGTCCTCTCATCCTTATGCGTGCATGTGCACGCGTGCAAGGGAGCAAGGGTGGCTGTGGCGGTGAAAAAGTAAGAGGAAGAAGAGGAGAAGAAGAAGAAGAAAATAAAAAGAAGAAGAGAGGAAGGAGAGGACAGTAGACCTCGCACGAAGATGGGGGTCAAGGGGAATAAGGAGAGAAAAATTTCTCTCCCTTATGCAAGCCTTTATGGTCAAATTCTTTGATGTATCAAGCCATTATGCACACTATGGTTTACCTTAGAGACTATGCATGCAAACAAGACTAACATCAACTACATAGTGGAAATGTTTCAGTCATGTTTTCTTGCAAAAAACTGATCATGCCCTCCAAGATCATTTGGTCATCACCAAGATCTTATGAAAGAGTGATATCTCTATCAACTACCTATGAATTATTTAAGCACATTAAAATAGTACTGTAAGGAGCTCATCATTGGAATTTATCTCAATGGCCCTCACACATCTATTATTTATCATATTTATGGTCCAGTACTTTGTAGTACCCAAGTTTCTGATGTGACCTCTATATTTTCCTCAACTCTTGGGGTCAGCAATAGAGTCCCTTTGAGAACTAAAATCCTTTCACATTTGATAAACCATTTACCTTGGCAAATTTGTTTTCCCCTATATCATCGAGTACTCTTATGTTGGATAGGGGGTGTGGCTCTAAGCCTCTTACTTCCCATGGGTTACACCTTTTTGTTAAGGTCAAACAAATTTTTCTATGTTGCACTTATTTTGGCAAGTCCACTCATGCCTCATAGAAGTGCTAGAAGGAGTTTAGGAATCTTGAATCGGCTCAAGCTTTGTTTTCCTCTACTACTATGAGCTCGACTATTCCAAGTGCATCTACGATACTTATTGGGAAAACAATTTAGATCTGATTCATTTGCATGACATATGAAGCATGTAAGTAATATCAAGAGTCCACATTTATTACCAACCTAGCTTCCACTTCAAGTACTCACATACTTCTTGCTTATAGAACATCACAGATTATTGATTGGGGGGCTTTGGCTGATGTGATTGAAACCCCTTATATCCTCTCATCCCTGACTCCTACTACCACCTATCTACCCATCTCCATTACTGATGGTCATTCATGCTTGGTTAAAGGGTATGGATTGACCAAAACTACTCTCCCCCTTAATGCTAAATGATGTTTATAAGTCCCTACCTTTCCCACAAACCTTCTTGCTATTAGTATCATTAAATATACCCTCAACTATGTCATTAGTTTTTACCATTTTCAATGTGTCTTCTATGGCCTTTGTATCGATCAAAGGATTGGTTTGGGGCATGAGAATAATTTTTGGATCTATGAGCTCATGTTGACACCCCTTCTTCAAGGCTTTTTGCTTTGTTCTTTTGTTCCTTTATATTTTAAAGCACTATAAACTTGTCCTTCCTTATTTTTTGAAAAAAAATCTTTATAATAGTTATATTGATATGAATTTGTGTGTCAAGAAAAATTATTCTCCCTATTTTCTAGCCCTTACACCTTCTTTAAATTAGTACTATAACCCATACCCTTAACTTTGTTGCCATTTTCTTCCATTTCTTAACCTTCATTCTAGTTAGGGAATTGGATCAAGATATGAAAATGGTTGTGGTGAACACCCCTTCGTTGGAGGTTATTTTTCTATTCTTTTACTTCTTCTATTTTATGGCATCATAGACTTAGCCATACTTTTTTTCTAAACTTAAAAAATCTTTTCCATGCTTATCTTGATATGAGTTTGGGTGTTGAGCACATTATCTTTCAACAAATTACTTTCCTTGTATCTATTGATGGTGCGAGCAAGAAAACCAAGAATTGCATATACAAAAGAGAGTAAAAAGATGCTTATATAGAAAGTGAAGATGAGGTGCCCTAAATGGGCCGATAGTCCGACACCATTATTGGACACTCCCCCTCAAGCTAGAGCATATAAATCAAATATGTCTAGCTTGGTATTTGTGGGGTCATAGGAGATCCTGGTTGGACTCTTTGTGAAGACACCTACAAGCTGATGAGATGATGTCACATGAGGGGTAGAAGTAACTCTAGACTTAATTTTGTCTCGAATGTAGTGGGAATAAATCTCAATGTGCTTCTATGCTAATAAAAAGTAGAATTTCTAGTGATGAGGACATCACCATAAAGAAAGGTATTATAATGTCTCAGTATAGTCAATGCCATATGCCTGGCTGCAGCCATAAGAAACTAGACAAGCCTTGTGATGTGTAATGGTACCTTCAAGATAATATTTAAAGGTGGAGATGCACTTGCACATGACAATATTGTCATCTGCCAGGCGGGGAATAATCTAAGTCCCTTAAGAAAACAAAGCCTCCACCTCCAAGTCCATCGCTACTTTCCATGCAAGTACTTGTTTTGCCTCAATACATGATTGTGAAATGGAGTGGGAGTATATTGAAAGGGCAAAGGCACGAAAAGAGGGAGAAATTTGATCATAAGAAACAAAGTGAGAAATGGGATCTGGAGTACACGGGCGTGTACCCATGCGAATGTTGATTGGAAGGTGAGGATCATTGGGAGGGGTGACGAGACTAAATCATATGGTCGTTGAATGCACGCGACTTAGTGTCAAAACAAAGTCCTAAACTTACCAATTTATGATTAATCAATTTAATTAATTAGTATAATGGTAATTAAGGGTCGAATCCACTGAGAATTAGGGAAATTTGAGAGATATCTTTGAAATTCGGTCAAATCGGCGAAATGAGGTTAGAAATTAGGGAATTTATGATATTAAGAAAGACAACTCAATTTCGAATCCACGGAATCAAAAATCAGATTATTTGGTTGAGAATTCGCTGAGTAATCGAAGTTTAAAGATAGAAGAAAAATCGTGTCGCGAAAATGATTAAAAACATAAATTAAAACCAAATTAAACTTAATCTACTATTCGAAATGTAAAATTAACACTAAATGATTAAAGATTAAGATGAAATCATGCAACCTCACCCAAATTAGTCTTCAAAATAATCCAATTAATTGCCGGATGCAAGGCTTTTCATTCCAAATTGACGAAGATGAAAATTGGAGTTCAAGATGTGATTTCTCCCTTCTCCTTCAATCAAACTTTGATTTCAAGCATTCATTGGATGCGGAAATGCATCAAGAGTACTCAGAATCAAACGACACGCGAATTGATGCTCTAAACACAGAGAATTTGATGGATGATCACGTGCGACTCTTTCCGTCGCGAAGAACAGATTTTAAGGAAGTAAGAAAGAGGCGTGGCCGTCGGATCTGATGGACTCATCGCGATCAACGATCGCAATGAGACGTCTCTTCACGAATCGTCGTATTCCTTTGCTGACCATCGGATCGCGGACGAAGGGTTGAGATGAAGCCTCATTGCTTGAAGAAGAAGATGCTGAGCTTCGATCATCCGTTGGATTTAAATCCAACGATCGCGATGTGACGATGGATCCACCGATCTGAAGTAATCTCAGCCGTTATAATTCGTGAGATTAACGGCTGAGATGAATCACTTAAATATTTATTAAGCCACGTGTGCTATTCTTGATTGGGTGGACCTCGTGTCCACCGCATCGACGCCACGCGTTCCATCGCGTCGTTGATCCAACGATCCATGCGACGCCACGCGTCCTGCGATCAAAACAAATGACGGAATAATAGTCCCACACCGATGAAATTAATGAGATTCATCGGGTATATAACATAGAAGGTATTACACGGTTAGCATAAATTCCTCTATGGAATGCTTATAAGTACCATAACCATTATAATATATATAAAATATAAGATACGCGTGTACACGTGTCATCCGTGCGCCACACAGGCCATCGCGCGCGTCCACGTGGCAGAGCCACGTGGCCCTGAGCGCCACGTCGCATCCACATGGGCCCGCGCGATCAATATTCCCTTTTGCAATTTTTTTATTTAATTAAATCATTTAAAAATCGAAAAATATACTTAAATAAATTCAGAAAAATTCCAAAAAATTCTATAAATTTGTAAAAATCATAACTTTCAAAATACAACTCCAAATTAGTTCAAATTTGTTTTTTTGGATCAGAAATTGAATAATCTATCATTATAAAAAGTCAAATTATTAAAATAATAAGAGAATAAATTTTAATTAATTTAATACATTTATGTATCTTATAAAATAACTTTATAAAAATATATAAATGTAAATAAAGATCGTTTCTCTTATATTTTCATTCTTGAAACATGATAATGATCTCAATTATAATTAGGATTAAATATTATAATGTTTAATTATGTATAATAATCCATAAATGAGTATATTTTAAGATCATAACATGAAATAATACAAAATGATAGGAATATGCTTTAAACATGATAACATGCATATATTTAGAATGATTCATGCTTTAAATTGCATTAATAATCATGTAAATTAGTGTATAAATAGCATGTTATTAAGGGGTGTAAGGAGTGATGTTTGGGGATGGCGAGTAGAGATCGAAAAATCCCTCCTCCACCTCCAAGCTCATTGTGGAGGAGCGATAACATGCATTTATAACTTAAATTCTTATCCTAATTAACTCATATTCATGCTTATTTTATGTGAATATGATGCATGTTATCATAGTTTTTATGAATTTTCTCCATTGATATGCTATTCTACTAAAGTTCATATTTATGCATAAATTAGGGATAATCATGTGTTTTCTTGAAGATTAATCTCTTTGCAAAATTAAATTAATAGGAGTTAAGTACCTTCCCTGACTTATTTTGACTTTAGTAAATGATTTAAAAGATTAATTATAAGAAGGAAATTATTGGATGATTAAAAGAGAGGGATCTTAATGAATGTCTTTAGGCTATTTTTAATTCATCATATATTCTTCTTTTAAAATTATATTTTTTATGGAATGATATTAAAAAGAAAAGAAATTGAGATCCAATGGAGAAAATTTGGGTTAAAAAGGAGTTGTATGTTTAAAGTTATGAATTTCTGAAGTTTCTACCCTTTTTCGGATTTTAATTTGATTTTAATTGAAATTTTTAATGATTTTTCTTAATTAAAATCGCGAAAAAGTGGGGTTTATTTTCCGCAGAATCAGCAGATGACACGTGGCGCACGGGACCAGCGCGGATGCGACGTGGCACTGAGGCCACGTGGCAGGGCCGCACATGGCCCACACGAGGCTCAGGTGGGGCATAGGTGGCGTGCAGGTGGCACGGGTGGCGCGGACACGTGGCAGGAGGCCACGCGGGTCCACGCGGACGCCCGTGAGGGGCGCCCCGTGGCGATGGGGGCTGGCGAGTGAAGGGCCCACAGGTTAGTGGGCCCTGGTAATAAGATTGGTGCGGTAATGCAATAGCGTTAAACCGCCCGATCTTTTATACTTGCCCTTCCCCGTTTTTTCTTCCGTGTGGGACTATGTTCCTACGCGTTTTTAATATGCAGGCAACGTGGCAGCATGGTGGGCATCGGATGAGATCGCGGTGCGTCCATTGCGTGGTCATCGAGTTTACCGATCGCTGATTTAACACGTGAGCTAAAGGGATACTTAAGTGAAGAGATCAGATGCTTTAGATTGATCGCGATTTCCGCGATCGGTGGCTAAGCATGGATGCATCAGAATGGTCCGATCTTCATCGGACGGGCGAAAGAAGCGGGAAGCATGGGTCGAGTCATGGGATCGTGGGGCGACACGTGGACACTTCTGGAGCTTTAGATCTTCATCGGAAGCACGATCGTGAGGCAGCCGCGCGATCTTCATCGAACGGCGGAAATGATATGAAGGAAATCGTGGCCCTATCGCTGCACAATCATGGCCACAATCGCCTCAATATGATGGGCCACGATCTTCGTGCGATTGTGGCCATCAAATCCACCTCTCCACCGGATCAAACGGCACGAATTTTTCGGGTGAAAATCCCCTTTAAAAACCGATGTACTCCCTTGTTTTCTTCTTAACTCTTGATTGATTCGTGAAGCAATTAAGCGAATTTGGAGCAAAATCTTGAGTTCATCACGATTCCCTTGCGTTTAGACTCAATAGCGACCCGATTGGAGCAAGATTAATCGTGATTCATCATCGGATTTCATCGAATTTTCCCCTTGAATTCCGAATGTCCGCGAGGAAGAAATAAAGCAAAATCCGCTTCAATCCGCGTGAATTGAAGCCCCATCCTTGCGGCAATCGGGTTAGTAGTGAGATTCGATCAATTATCTCATGATAATTTGAGTTTTGATTAGTTTTAGATCGTTAATTTTGAGTTTTAGTTCATAGTGTTCTTCAATTTTGCCTAATTTTAGTCTGAAATCTTGCTGATATTGAAAATAGGATATCTCTCTGATTATAATTCTGAATCACCTGATTTTGGTTTCATTGGATTCCTGATTTCATCATCATCAGCTTTCCGTGGATAGCAAATTTGTTAAATTTTGAGATCATTTGACCCCTCAATTTAACGTTTGACCTAGCACTATTCATTTTCAATCCGAATTTGAGCGTTGACTTTCGAGGTCAATTACTTTCAAAATATAAATCAGAAATCAGAATCAGAAATCTTTAGAATCTTGTGGTTCTTAGATTTCTATTGATACATAAATTTCAAGATTTGGATAACATTGGCCAGTCAATTTGAAGATTTTCTCTCAAGTGTTTATTTCAGGATTCTTTTGATCTTTGATTTTCAATAATTCATAATAAATCCATTTCTTATCGAAAAATCACGAATCTTAAATTAATAAATTCCATTTTCTCTATAGATTCTGAATATATAATTTTCGTAATCTTCTGACATCTTTTTATTATCTGATTTTACAGAAATTCGACTGTTGGTCAAAGTAAATGCTTTGACTTTGACTTTTGATTTTTCTCGGTCAAAACCGAGATCTTAAATCTTAAAATTCCTTATTTAGTATATTTAAATCATTTCTATTCATAAATCCTCATTTCTACTTATTTAAAACTTTTTTTAAACCTAAGTTTGACCAAGTCAACTCTACAATAAAAGTCAACCTTGTTCTCTGTGGATTGACCCGATACTTACACTTTCCTTGATTTTATATCTTTGCCATTGTGAATTCGGTATTATAAATTTTGTTTGACCGACGTTTGTGTGTTTTAATGACTGCATAAAACGCTTCATCAAGGAGGGGGACATGGGATCTGTATCTAGAGCAGATAAGACATGTGGAACTAAGGAGACAATAGGAGAAGGAGAAGAGAGAGGAAGTGAGGGAGAGGAAATCGAAGGGAGGGGATCAGTAATGACCACTATGAGAGGGAGGCCAAGTGGAGGGGATGTAATAGTGAGATTTGGGAAAATCAAGGGAGAGGATAAGAAGGGACAGTCCTCGTAGAAGTTGATATTGAAAAAAGTTACATAATGATGGGTGTCAAAAAAGTACACCCGGTAGCCATTCGGTGTCCTAGAGTAGCCAAAAAATACACATTTAAGAGCGTGAGGGGTGAGTTTGGTTAGGGAAGGAGAGTGATCTTGGACAAAGGCAGTACATCCAAAGACCTGTGGAGGAAGGGAGACGTTTGTCAAAATATTGATGGCCTAAAAGACGATGCCACAAAAGGGAAGAAGAAGCTGTAGATGTAAAAAAAAGAGCTCAAAGACGTGAGGAGGGTTTATAAAAAACTAGCTCATAGATGCCACACTCATTCTCACAACCCAAACGAATCCGCCGTCCAGTGCATTAATCGTAAAAAACACAATGAAAAGGAAAGAATGTAATTGTATAGGGAAGAACATGAGTGATGACACTAATGGAGAGAAGGTTCATATGAAAATTGGGAACACAAAGGATTTGGTGAAGAGAAAGGGAATTAGTGGTCACAAATGATCATTTTTCTTTCCATACTAAGGGCATGATGGAAAAGAGTAGCGGTCGTGCCAATGAGGAGGATGACTACCATCAGAGGGGGGGAGGAAGACCATCATTGCGAGCTTGAGAAGCCGAGACCGCCATAGCTAAGGGAGGAGTCATATTGTATGGAGTTGAAGGGATATGAGAGGAAGGCGTACCAATCGTGACACAAAGAGTGACATAGAAAATAGTAGCGAGGCTAGGTATACGATCACTAGAGAGAAGAAGGCCTAGAATCTGGGACACTATGGAGGGACGACGCTTGCTCAAGTAGATGCCAACATAGAGCTCCTTGTAATAACACTTTACCCTCAATGGTTATGTTTTGGGTGGTTGACAAAGGTCTTCCTCCTGAAGTAAGGCCTGCAAGAAAGCAAAATGGGATTGAAGAGAGAGATAGTCTTGCTTGCAGGTGAGAAGTGACAATTGGAGATGATGATGGAGAGGAGAGTGCACTAGAGTGAGAGGAGGTGACATACCAAGAATGATGATTGCAATGCCTGATGACAACGGTGATAGCGAGAGGAGTTATGGCTCTAATACCATGTTGATGGTGAGAGCAAAAAACCCTAGAATTGTATATACAAAAGAGAGTACATAGGCCCTTAGATTGAAAGTGAAGATGAGGTGCCCTAAATTGACTGGGAAGCCCAATACCACTACCAGTCAATATGTCTCATCAAAATATAGTTTCTAAAATAAAATATCATATCTACTTGATATTACTCACAAACTACTCTATGAGATGAAAATTTTGCACTATTTGTGGTCTAAAGTCATCATGACGACTACTACTCTCCAAAAATTGTCTTCCCTCCCTCCTTGGGGTGGTGCAATCTCCCTTACTTGTTTTTTCCCAATGCTTCTATCGTTTCTACAATAATACCTTGTGAGTTTGGATGAATTATATTTGTGTAAGACCATACCCCATCTTTACCAACACTAGCTCTTCAGGCATTAAAAGAAATATTTATTAGTTTTTCATTCACATTGAAGGGATATTATGCCTATTTCCCTAATACACTGTTATATCACTTTCACTGACATCACGTTTCATGAAGACATTCCCTACTCTCCATCTAGTAGTCCTCTCCAAGCATCTTCCTCTCCACCCTCATCTTTGTTGCCTTCTCTAAGGATCTCCACTATCATTGCACCTTTTTCAATGCTACCTCCCTTTATCATCTCGGAGGACTATCTAACTCTACTATTACTCATAATGCTTATTCTTGGGTTTCTATCGTATGTGCCACTAATTGATCCATCCGTTTTGCTAGTTAACGCCTATATGATGTTTGAATCCACTCTTACATTGCTTGTCCCCATCAAACTGAACAAACCACCTCCTAATGACCTTTACCTTCCTATTTCTTTGTGGAAGGGTGCTATGATAGTACCAAACATCCTATAGCCCATTTTGCATCTTATGATTGCCTTTCTCCTGCCTACCTTATCTTTGCCATTCCTATATCCTTAGAGTTTCTACCCACTATGCATCATAAAGTTTTCATGTATATGTGTGGAAAGAGGCCATAGATCTAGAATATCATCTCCTAGAGCATCATGGTACATGTAACTTAGTACTACACCTTATTGACGTCAACATTGTGACATACAAATGGGGCTTCACCCTCAAGTGTCATCCAATTGACATCATGACTTGTTTTGGGACCCTATTTGTAGCTAGAGGATTTTTTTCACTCAAGATTATGACATTGACTACATTAAGATATTCTCTTTGATTGACTGCATGAACTCTATTCGAGTTCTTTTATGTTTGTCCATCAATCTTGTAAATATTTGTCAATTGGATGTTTCCAGTGCTTTTATATATGTTGATTGAAACATGTATTTTTACCCATTTCATTCATTATTATTCGATGAGTTTAACGCATAATTCACGTCATTATTATACATGTTATTATTTTTTGATAAATTTTTTACATTAATCATATCATATCATCTATGAGCCAAATTTGCATTAAAATATGACTAAAATCTGCATTATTAAAAAATCTATTTTTCAAGTTCAAAAAAAGTTGAATTAATTACGTTTTATGAGTTTCATGACCATATGTTATGAACGAAGGGCGACAATGGCCAAAGAAGTGAATGAAATAAGAGATTTTAGCTTATTTGCATTTTAATTTCAAGTTATATGATAAAAAAGAAGATAAAAAGATAATCAAAATGGCAAGAATTTTATCCATAAAAGAGATTTTGTATCAAAAGATATGAATATTATAAGTTTTACAGTTTTTTTAAATAATTTTCCCTTTTTTAGGTCTTTCTAATTTTTGTAGATTTTTGTAAATTTTCATAATTTTTTTAAAAAAATTTCAAATTTTTAGAATTTTCTAGTAATTTTTTTAAATAAAAATTAGGTTTATTTGCATGTGATGATGTGATAGTGCATACATGTGGCGTGAAGGTGTAGCACCACATGACGCCCAATCAACGGCACGCATGGGGCTATTAAGGGGAGTAAATTATTTTAGAGGGCTTAACATTATATTATTCTATTAATAGCCTTAATGGGCCCAATTATTTAAAATGTTTGTTCATAAAACTTTATCCAATGTGGGACTAATGTTTTCCAATGTAGTCTTTGGCAACATGTGATCAACTGATTTGATGGACCACATTCACTAGATCTCTTTTTATCTCTAGGTGATGTGTGGCTTAGTTGTGATTATCATATTCAGTGGATCACGTGGCCATCGTATCCAATGGATGGCAAAATATCCACGTTTTTCTCTCCTTGGCGGAAAATGTCACATCAACATGTGGTGCAGTTTAGGATGTTTTGCACTTGTGAAGATCAATTCAATGGCCATCCATTCACTCTCTCTTTCTCTTTCTCTCTCCTCTCCAAAAATCACAAAACAACACATGGTGCAAAATGGTGCATTTTGATTGTCAAATTGATCAAAATCAAGAGATTTTTAAGGAAAAATCAACGGATAGAATACCTCCTAATAGAAATCATGATATCTCATGATTATCATATCTCCTAATAAGTTAGGAGCTGAAATTTTGTGGGCATAATTGTCATTTCTGATGGATATTATGTGGCCTATAAGCCAATCACACATTCATGTATCTTGTTTATGTTCATTGAAATGAAATTTATTCATTGTCATTTTAGTGTGATGTTTGCAATCAAGGCCATGAGCATGTGCAATGACTAAGTGAATTATGATGAGATCATAATATAGAGATCGCTAGTCTTTAAACATATGTTCTAAACATTCCTATTCGTGGGATATTCGAGAAGGACATCGAATTATCTAGAAAGAATAACATTATCTAATCCAACTCATATGATGAGTATGACTGATCCTATAGTCATCGGTGTGGTGACACTAAGGATAGATAGTGGGTGTTCTTTGGAGAAAGAGTTCACTAAATTGATCCGTATGAATCCCTGAATGGTATTATACCTAACTGTCAATCAGGTTTATTCATGTCATGGTTGTGTATGTGGTCCTTTGACTTTAGACATCAAAAACATCTTGTGGATGGATGATTGTGTTTTGATTATGACTTACGAATCCCTAGCCACGGGATATCTAAAACGTCATATATTGGATATGACATGAAGTCCACGAAGATGATTGTCTGATCAAGATGGGATCATCCACCCTCGGTATTTGAGGAGCTTGACTCAAGGAATGAGATGCGATGAAATCCTTGGCCAAGGTAGTAGAAATATCGGAGAAGGAGTTCCCGATGATTTCTACACGCATCAGTACTAACTTGAGTGAACGATTAGGGTTTGACAGTTGACCACACCCTAAGTCATTCATGAGTCTAATGTGGATGAAGGATTATACATACATGGTAATTGATGATGGGAAGGTTCCATAAGTGAGTTTTTACATACTCCATATCTCCTAGTGTACGTGGTGTAGCTTGGCACCCAACGGGATAGCAACTCAACCTATCGATTGGGTAAAATCGATTCTTGATTAATTAATCTATATGATGATATGGATAATTCATTAAGGTTGACCAATAAGATGTTATTTTGTCTATAGAGTTATTAACTAGTGAGATATATGAACCTAGAGGGTCACACACATAAGGTCTATAGATGTTGGTAGATTAGACATAATTATGAGGGTTTTTTTATGAAAAACCTCATATCAAATGTCTATAAATAGGGGAAGACCGACCACAATTGAAGGTGTCCATGCGAGTCTTGTGGGAATTCTCTCCATTCTTCTCTTTCTCTCTTGGTGAAGAGCTTTGAAGAGGAGATCCAACCATCTGGAGACCGTGTGGATACCAGTAGAGGCTAGACACTTGAATAGCTTCAAAAACTCCTTCAAGGAAACCTTGTAAGTATGTTTTCTCATTCATACTAGATGATAGGATCATCTGTTCTTAATGGCTTGGTGTTTTGAATTCCCGATTCAATGTTTTCCGCTGCATTTGATGTTTTGATCAAAATTTTAATAAGTTATCGACCTCAGATCCCATCACGATGATACTCTATTATGACACTTGAGGTTGGGCCATATGAGTGAGAAAGGTATGCATATGTTGCATTCACGAGGACTGCTACCTAGAATTAAATCTTACAAATTTGCTTTCTGCAAGTACTGTGTGATGGGAAAGTAGTGCAAAGGGTGTTCAAGGCGGCAAAGCACACTATCGATGGCGTACTTGATTACATCCATGCTGATGTATGGGGGCCCATTGATGTGATGTCAAAGGGTGGCGCTTATTACTTCTTGACCTTTGTTGATGATTTTTCCAAGAAGGTTTGGGTTCATTATTTGGCACACAAGTCTGAGGTGTTTTCTCGGTTCAAGACATGGCGTGCTAAAGTTGAGAACCAGACGGTTGAAGACTATGTTGCGTTTACATTGTTTGCAGGAGATGGTGAACCAACATCCTTCAAAGAAGCAATCAGTTGCCCCGAGAAGGAGAAGTGGCTGAAAGCATGACCGAAGACCAAAAATCCTCGGATAAGAACATTCATGGGACTTGGTGGAGCTTCATGCTGGGAAGCGTCCTATCGGATGCAAGTGGGTATTCAAGGTGAAGCCACTAGTGTTGGATACAGATCGTCCAAAATAAAAAGCAAGGTTCATCGCTAAAGGGTTTGCACAGAAGCGGTTAATTGATTATAATGATATCTTTTCACCTATTGTGAAGCACACATCTATTCGCGTGGTGTTAGCCATGGTCGCACATGATAATATGGAGCTGGAGCATATGGATGTAAAGACGACATTTTTCCATGGAGACTTGGAGGAAACAATCTACATGCATACGCGGGGGTCAGAACATCTTCTCTGCGAGTTGAAAAAGGTCACTATATGGATTGAGGCAATATCCAAGGCCGCGGTACAAGAATTTTGACTCGTACATGATGTGTGTTGGCTATTCCAAGTGCGAATTTGACTGTTGCATTTACGTGAAGGAGTGTGAGGATGGTTCACACATTATTTTGATGCTCTATGTGGATGACATGCTTATTGCTGCGAAGAACTTACATGAGATTGTGAGGTTGAAGGCACTATTGAGCAAGGAATTTGACATGAAGGATCTTGGAACTACGAAGAAGATCCTTGGTATGGAGATTCACAGGGATCGGGAGAAAGGTCGCTTGTGGTTGACTCAGAGGAGCTACCTTGAAAAGATTGTTGATCTTTTTGGCATGACAAATGCTAAAGGTGTGAGTACTCCTCTTGCAAATCATTTCAGGTTGTCTATAGCTCAGAGTCTAGAGACTGAGAAAGACAAAGATGAAATGAAGTCAATTCCTTGTGCTAGTGTCGTCGGTTCTCTCATGTACGCCATGGTTTGTACGAGGCCGGATAATGCTCTTGCAGCAGGGCTCTTTAAGCAATTGGTTTTGTTGATACAGACTTTGCAGGTGACTTAGACAATCGAAGATCCACGACAGGTTATGTGTTTACGGTGGCTGGTGGACAAGTGAGCTGGAAGTTTACACTTCAATCAACTGTTACGCTATCCACAACCGAGGAATATATGGCAGCTACCGAAGCGGCTAAAGAAGCCTTGTTATTGAAGGGATTGATGATGGAACTTGGGACCGAACAAGGCGAGGTTCCATTACTTTGCGACAGCCAAAGTGCTATTTGTTTGGCAAAGAACCAGGTTTACCATGCTCGGTCGCAGCACATTGCCGTGCGGTATCGCAAGACTTGATTCATGTTGTAGGTACCTTGAACAAGGTGGAGCACACGTTCCCTATTTTTAACAGGCTTTTCCGTATTTTCACGTAAAGTTCTTTTCTCGTCCAGAGGGCTCTCTTGCTGTTATTCATATCACTTTCTTGTGCTTCTTCTTCTATTTCACTATTTCAGATACCCTCAAACCTCTTTCTGCAATTCTTCGTCCGTGCTTCCGCGCGCCCGCGACACACGACAAGATGTCATCGACTCGCAGTAAGGAGAAGCCTGGCCACCAATCAGAAGAATGTAGCCACCGATTTGATTACAGATTGGAGTGGGCCGGCTGGCATCACCATAGCCATCTCCGACGGGCGTCCACCGCCTTGACGGTGGTCTCCACCAGCGGCATCCGCCCGTAGAGCGCGACGAAGTCGTTCACGCACCGCGACCTCTTTTCGTTGTGTCCGACCAAGCTGCTGATCCCAGCCGATCCTGCCTCTATCACTCTCCCTGCATCAGCGAGAGAAGAAATCCGGCCAGTAAAAAATATGCATCCAGACCAAATCAACTGCTTGCGGCATCTTTTTTATCGTCCTCCTCACCTTCCACCCAGACGGGAGGACCGGCCGTCTCGTTTGCAACCAGAAAAGACATCGCGATATCCTCACAGTTTCTACAAAGCAACGGATTTACGGTGGAAGAACGGAGAAAAATAAGAAGATCGTCTCCACGGTACCTGTTTCTCGTCACGTAATTTCGGATAGCTGCTGGCATGCGTTTCGTGTACAATTGGAGGTACTTTCTGTGAAAGAAGGCCGCTTTCGTCAGAACCATACTGTAAGTTCCCGTTCTCCAGATTGCCCACCAGCCGCTGTATTTGAATCTTTCCTCTCCGTCGCTCTGCACGTAGAACACACCGTCCGAGTATCATGGCGACGGCCGAAAAATCGAAATCGCCCTCCGTACCTTTCGATATCGCCTGTGCACTCGAGGGACGAATCCCACCATGGCCGCCGGCGCGCTTCGCCAGACGCGGAAAGCGAAGTCCAGCGATGCGCAGGAGACGAGAACGTCGTCGTCGACGGAGAAGATTGCGTCCGTCGTCAGCTCTTCGATCTCCTTAAATCGGTTGTTCAGGCTGTCCTCCTTGTTCAAGACAACCTTAATTTCTACGATCTTGCCATCTCTGGGGTTCTTACGAGAAATCCTTCGGAGATACCCTAAAAGACGATCGGAGGGGGTCTTGTCCTCGCTCCAGATTACGCGGATGGAATCAACGCCGGAGCAGGACGCGTAGTGATAAACAGACCGCTTCAGGAGATCGTTCCTCTTAAAAGTATTGATTACAATGGTGTATCCCCTTCTGCCAAAAAAGAGAGAAATAATTCGTAAACTCTAGCAAGATAGATCAGGAGGGAAGGGTTGTTCATGCACGGACCTGGAGGGAAACTCGGGGTCAACTGCGAAGTGATTGGGGCAAATAGCTGAGGAAAACACGATACCCGTCAGGAGGAAAACGGCGAAGCAAACGCAGCTTGCCACGAACAGTTTTGTCCTGAAAGCTCGGGTTGGGGAGATCCAGACCAGATCCCGGGGACGCTGGAAAATTCTCCGGCCGGCGGCCGAATAACCGCCCATTCTCATCGACCAGGTGCTTTTCCACCCTACCTCCGCCACCTATAATCTATCTACAGCGGCCCATTACAGAGGCGAAACCGGCGTCAGGAAACAAATGGTTTTTTGTGGCTCCGCGCAAGGACAACTCGGCGATCGTTGTATCAGGTGCCTTAGAAGCGCGGACATCGCCGCCTGGGACCCTTGCCCTTTACAACATTGAAGCTCTTGCCCGGTAAGCCTTCACCCCTCATGTTCTGTGCGTGTGTGTCTCTATCTCTCTCCAGAGGGCAACCGCTCGATAATCAACACTGGACGATCCCGCTCCGGGGATCCGCGGCTGGCGGGCTGGGACCAGTGGAAAACGGAGAGCCATCCGTTGCGGTAATCGAAAATGAGGACCATGTCTCGTGGTACGTGAACAGTTTTTTTCGCGCATGCGCGGCCCAGTGCACTTGCCCATCCCATGCAGGACTCCCCTTCTATATGCCTCTTCTCTTAGTCGCGGTCCACGACGTCGCTGTCGACGCTTCCAACGTCAACGCCAAAGAGGATTCCGGAATTTATATCGGGCAGAAAGAAGTTTCACCAAAGATTTCATTGGGATTCCCCATTGACAAAGACTGATTTCTCCACGTGCTTAATTAAGATCATTTTCCTTGTGTTATATGGCACAAAGATAATTTTTCTAAAAAAGTTTCAAAATGTAAAATATCATTATTCAATTTCTAAGTCGTCCATTACAAGATAATATATTGATTTCACATATATATAATTAATTTCAAACATACCATGATTATGCATGAATTAAGATTAAGCATAACGAGTGTCAAATCAAACTTATCATTAGCTACTTACTTTTTTCTAATTTAATCAAGTCATACTAATATTATCAATCATTTTTCTATGTTTGGGCTCAATTTGCTCATGGACTTCATTTTAATGAATACATTTTATTTCAATGAACATAAACAAGATACATGGAAGTGTGATTGCCTTATAGGCTATATAATATCCATCAATTATAAGGGTTGGCTAGTGACCAATGCATTCACTCAAACTCATGGCATTGACTACACTAAGACCTTCTCTTTAGTCATTTGCATGAATTCTATTAAGGCTCTTTTGTCTCTAGAAGTTATTGAAGACTCATCCCTCCATTAATTAGGTATCTACGACTCCTTTTTATATCGTGACATTGATGAACGTATCTTTAAAGAGCTCTAGGGTATGTTGCTCATGGGAAGACTAGCTAGATTTTCCTCCTTCATCAAGCTATTTATGAGCTAAAACAAAGTGCACTCCATATGACTTTATCTCACGTACAAATGATCTAGTTGTGATCTGAAAGACTATTTCAAGGGGCTTTGAGGTACTTTCAGTCTATGTGTATGCCATTCTCTTTATAGGTAGCAATGAGACTGACATTTTTGATACCAACGATTATCTCCACAAGCACTTTGTGATGCAAGACTTGCAAACACCATAGCATTTTCTTGGGATCGAGTTTTCCTAGCAACCAAGTTAGCACTATCTCATAAGAAGTATGCTTTAGATCTCCTCCATGAATCAAACCGTATGAGATTTTTACATAAAATAATTTAGAACACTAACAAAAGTCATATCAAGGAGAGTGACTATTAGATAGATAAACTTCCCCAGTAGATGTTGATAGTGGTTGGCGTTTGTCAACATCTGTTAGTGTTCTAGAACTTGGGTTGTGCTAGGATCTGAGGCTCGACAAGCTCTCCAAATTTTTTTTACCAAAACAATGATTGCAGCATAAGGTGTTGAATCAAAACATTCAACAGAGTTGAAACACCAAGAATAGATGATCTCATCATCCATTCTAGGTGATCCTATCATCTAGTATAGAATAAAATTCATACTTATATGGATCATTTGAAAGAGTTCTTCAACCATTCAAGCGTCCGGCCTCTAATGGTATCCACACAGTCTCCGGACGAGCTATAATGGTAATCGGATCTCCTCTTGAACACTCATCATCACGAGAGGAAGAGAAGAGAGAGGAGAAGTTCCACTAGGCTTGCAAGCCTCTCTGTGGTTCAACCCATTTCATACTCTCTACTTGGTTATTCGTGATTAAGGGGAAAGTCTAAGAAATATTATTGTATAAATTTAATTTGCCAATCGGCTTATCATGTTCCAATATAGAAGTTGAGTAGAGAGCTATGACATCACCTATTTGCAAGTTGGTATGAATCTAACTTTTATGCGTGAATTGGGCATTATTGTAATAATCCAATGGCTATATTCGCCGTCAAGAATCTTATATTTCATGAGCATGCCAAACACATTAAGATTGACTGTCATTTCATCCACAACAAGGCCTTGTATGGGTTATTTCAACAACCATGTGTCTTTATTAGATCATTCCAGCGATGTCTTCACAAGAGCCTCACATGTGTATCATATGACTCCTTAGGTATCAAGTTGGGATTTTTTATCGATATGCTCCACCTTGAGGAGGAGTGTAAAAAAAAAATCCCTCTAAGGGTTCAAATAGGAAATCCAATCTTGGAAATACAACATCCCACTTTTTTTTACTACCCAAGGCTTTTAAACATTTTGAAATAGAGAATTTCTACTGGAGTAGGTGCTATCAGAGAAAAATTAGACTATTTGGATTTATGAATTATTACAGATAGTTCATTGATGAAATGGAAAGCAAATTCCTATTCATTTTGTTGTGCTCAGTGAAGGAATTGCCTAAGCATACTTTTTTGGATCCAAACTTCTTTGTTCTTTCTATGTATAAATACATGTATGACTTTATTGCTTAATGGATTGATTAGGGTTTTTCCTCTCCAAAATCCACTTTGACTTTGGGTATTTCATCAAATAGCTTTCGCATAAATCAAACTACACCTTATGATTCAAAATATCAAGCTCACTTGGAAAATTTTATGACTCAATCTTTTGATCTCTTTACATCAAGCTCACATGGAGTTTTTTTATGGGATTTTTTTCTAGTCATAGATATACATTTTTAATAATGTCTTGGATGATATTAAAATCTTTGAATATTTAAAATATATATCACGATCATTTAAAAATGTGATTAGATTAGAGTGCTTTAAAAAAATTATCTTCATTTTAACACTAATGAGATGAACTTGTAGATATCTATTCCTAAAAGTTAATTTAGGCTAGTCATGTGTTATTTTATATTCAAATCAGTCACATGCTCCTATAGAACTTTGATATTGTTAGATTGAGGGTTTCAACAATATTTTCTCATAAGATTGTACATTCAAGAATTATAAAGGGATATAATTTGAGAATTCAAAATATTTGTGGAATGATTATCTAGTTGAATTAGTTTATTCTAGGTATCATACTTTTTCTTTCAATCCTATTTTTAAAAAACTAGCTCTATAACCTATTTCACATCAAAAGCTAGCAAAGATTTATGTTGCTCTATAGCCCCTTGGTGTCTTACACCAAGATCCACAAAGGACCTTTAACAACTTGCCCAAAAGTGATTATGATTTCTCCCCAAAATACTTAGTTAAAATCTAATCATGCTCTCACTAATAAAGCTTAGATGTCCCACTTAATGGATATTGTGTGGTCTCCAAGCAAATCACACTTTCATATCTCCTTTATATTCATTAAAATAAAATAATATTCATTCTTATTCTTGCGTGATGTTTGTAATTATGTCCATGAAAAAAGATCACAAGTCTTTAAACATATGTCATAAACTTTCCTAATAGAAGGATAATCGAAAATGACGCAACCTTAGAGTAAGAAAAATAAAGAACAGTGGCTTGAATTCACAAACCTTGCTCTTCAAGAAGGGTTAGAGTTTGAATCCACAAAACTAACCTCTTCAACCCCTGGAATCCACAAGGGGTGTACCTGAATCCACAAGCACTTAAGCACTCTTAACAAGGAGAACACTAAGAAAAAAAAGCCGAGCTCTCAAAAAGGGATAATTTCAAATTGTGTGTTCGAGTGTTACAATGGGGGCCTTATATAGGCCTAAAAAAGTGGAGGGTCTCCAAGTGATTTGGCTATGAGAGCTACAACAGATCACAAGTGGTGAGACATCCTCATTTTTTACAAGAGCATCTATCAAATTGAGAATATTCATAAATGAGGTTATAACTTGTACTCGAATACCTCATTTTGATATTGGTTTTGATGATGAGAGAGGTTTGATAGAAATTTTGAGGGAGGCACCATTGTTTTAAAAGAACTTTAACTATATTTGATAGCTTTATTAGTGCAAATCATTATGAGAGTCGATGAGTATCTTGTGTTTATTTTTCAACAGAGTATTTGGATGATGATATGATATCCATGAGGAGCTACACCCAAGCGTGGCCAAGAGGAGCTACACCCAATCATCAATAAAGATGAGCTCACAAGAGTGGCCAAGAATAAAGATTTGTTCATGGATTCCACCCCAATGAAATGTATGGAGAGATTTTTGGCTCTTACATGTCCCCAAATAATTTTAGATTGGAAAGGAGGAATATAATCATTTTTCATGACTCACATTCAAATTAACGAAGGGAAGTCCAAGGTAGAGCATGTTTAAATGTATAGAGATCAAGAAAACCAAGACGAGCATGTGGAAGCATATAATATTCCTATTTTTCATCACTATCTTTAAGCCAACAATGGATATTCAATGTCAAATTACAATCATTTATAATTTATATGCTCCTTATTCAAATACTTCATCACTCTTCTATTAGGTTCCACCAAAGTTTTCAATTTATAAATCGATAATTGAGTCGCTGATAATGAGAAGATTGGTTTCGATCGACCAGTCTCACTCACAAGAAACCCTAATGGTAAAGGAACGAAAGGTTAACGACCAATCGCACTCACAAGAAAACCTATTCGTCAAGGTTTACAAGTAGGATTTTCCCCTTCATGTCCGTTGATTTGAAAACGCACGTAAGAGAGAAAGTATTTTTCCTATCCCTGAAAAGGGTAGAATGGCAGAATATTCTCTATGGCAGAATAAAACAACCTACTCTTTGCGGAATTCCTGTTCTTTGGTCTAACAAATTAATACTTCAAGGCGTACCTTGATTCATCATCAAGGGGTGGAGTGTTTCGTTCTCCTCTGTTCAATCTCATTGAACAATGGACTCCATCAGACGATTTCTCTTATCCGACAATCCTATTAACTATTCTTGATCACCTGTAGATTCACAAGTCGCTAACTGGAGTCTAGCTTCAACAGGCCCCCCCTCTGCTGCCCTACCTTGCTCTATCCCTCAATCTCCATCTCGTAGAACATATCAATTTTTAGACCCAGGACAACGACGTAATCAATGACCGTCGCATCAAATGACGCTGCCGGACTAGGGCGCGTAACTTTCTGCCGGGCAACAATAGCCACAGGCCCTGTAGATCGTATCGGTGAAACGAAACAAAGCAGCGACCGGCACAATCTTGCTGCAAGAACAAATTGACAATAGCGGGCTTTCCAAGTCGCAGGAGATCAGGTTGACTGCTGATGAAGTCGCGCTCCAGTCGGATGCTTAAACAACCGCAACTGTGAGGATTCTGAGCCGTCCGTCTGAGAGCTTGTGGGTCCAATGGAGGTGGGCCGGCGATGGAGAGGTGGACCGCCGCAATTTTGTGGCGGAGAAGAGTGTGGGGACTCGACATCTACATGAGTTAGGAGCCGCAAGAAGCTGCCGTATCTTTGTGGGCCTACTCGCCCAAATATTCCATCGTCCTATCCATGGGCTCGTAGCTTGGACCACCGAGCGTCTCCTCCCATCGGTAGATATTTCTCTCTTCTCGACCTCCTCGCGGAAGTATTGTTTACGCCTGCCAAATCAACTACCGTCATCTCCTCGTTGAGCTTGTGGAGATGGGGATGGCTCTTTTCAATCAGAATCGAAATCGAAGATGGCCCATCCGAGAATATTTCGAAAGATTGATCTCGATTTGTAGATGGATGCGTGAGAGGCAAAGAGAGACAAGGTGAAAGAGATGGGAAGCAGAAGAAAGTTATGTGAGCGATGGAGAGAGAGAGGGGGGGATAGCTCGGTAATTAGGAAAGAGATTCCGTCGAGCTCCTGTCTCACTCTCCAACAGTGGTTCCCAAGCTCAAATGGACGGTCATTACCATATGCGGACAAGTGACGTTGATGATTTCTGAAATCAACTGCCATACTTGCCTTGCAGGTGGTGTCTTGCAGTTCCTGGTGAATTATCAGCGCAAGCTCACTTTCTTTACAGCTAAGAGACTAATATATGAAATAGAAAGCTTTGGATTTGATGATAGAACATCAGCTGCATGGGCCCCGAGATAGCAGAGCAGTCGGTATGTTCACAGCCAGTAATGCAGAACGTAAAACATAAGCTCCTTATCTGACGTCAGTAAAATCCCCATCACCGTGCATTGATTGTCACGACTACAAGGACTCTTCACACCGGATCCCGGATGGAGGGAATCTCTCTCGCGCTCGACGTTTAGTCTTTTTGGACTCGAGTGAAGAGCTGGCGTCAAGGTCCGGCGTTTCCAGAGAGAGGGAAAAACCGAAGAAGAAGAAAAAGAAGAAGTAGAAAAACAGCCCACACGGGGAGATTCCAGAGAGACGTATAGAGTCCGTTTTAGCATGCACTCGTCGAACATGGAACATGGCTGAAGACGAATAGTTTACGCAAATAAAAAATGATTATTCCAAATGCGATCATGCGAGATGGTGCACTGATGGCGGCGACAGCCAGCTCCGGCTTCTAGCTCCTGAAGCAGACGACCAGGCGATTTCACCGACCCATCCGCGTCTCTCCCGAATACTACTAGTCGCCCGCAGCGTCTCGGGATGCTTCCCCGGGGTTAATTCATTGACCGGTTGGAATAAAATATACCGGGGAAAAAACAACGAGTGCGAACGCCAAGTGAAATCCCTCCAGATGGACGGCCCGTGCTCGCCGACCTCGGAGGTTGCTCACGTGCTAGAAAACACGTTAACGGTGGAAATAGCACGGACACGCCGCCACATGGAGACGGACCAG
>CM044102.1:22872746-22955848 GCA_024174645.1 Lemna minuta | reverse complement strand
CTTGTTTCTCCGTCAAGTTCACTCTCACCCAGTAAACCCCTACGCTACACCAGAGGAAACGCTTTTCAACTTCACCACGACGTCAGATCCAGAATGGCGACCATCGCTCTATTCCACCATCGCAAACAGATTCGGGCCCGCATGATCCGAGGATGGAGGAAGATCCTCGACCTGTCTCTCTGAAGCTCCAAGACCCTCAGAAAAGAAGCTTCTTTCAACCTTTGATCGATGACCGAGAAGCCCACAGACTCTCCAGCCTCCGTTAAGAGTCTCCCTCTATCTCCAAGTCTGAGATCTGCTGTCTTGCCCTCTCGCCCAAGCCGTTGGCCGGACAGCAAACAACGAGACAAGTGGATCCGGGCCAATGGGGAAATTCTCTGCCGATTTCTCTCTCTGAGACTGGCAGCGCAGATTTTCTCGCCGGAAGGCTTGCATTTAGTGAGCTCGAGAACAACTTAAAGCTTGTCCAGCAATGCCAAATAGGAAATATTTTCTCCGAGAGCTCAAAATTACCGGAAGAAGCTCTGTTAACCTTAGGCCGGACACTCATATTCGCTGCTGCCGGAAAAGGGCAGAAATTCAACACTTCAGTGGATGAAGAAGAGACAGTGGGGCTCTGCTGGGACATTCTGGCGGCCATCTCTCAAGCGAATATTAACAGATTCACGGCGTTTTGGCCGCAGTTTCACGACTATTTTACTGTAGTAGCTCAGTTGCCTCTCTTCTCTCCTTGTCCCTTCTCGGAGAAAGCCATTGTCGGACTGTTTACTATTTGCTTGAAGCTCTTCTCTCGGTCTTCTTCGATCGACAAGTCCTCCGAGGATCTCATCTTCAAGTCCATCAACCTAATGTGCAAGCTGGATAAAGAGATTTTTGATTCTTGCAGCGAAAGCGTCTCGGAGTTCATAGTCCAAATCTTGATGGATCATAGAAGCGCCATGCAAACCCAAATCGGATGGAAATCTGTGCTGCAGCTCTTGGCCATCACTGGTCGGCACCCGGAAACATTTAAACGCTCTGTAGAAGCCCTCATCACGCTAATGGAGGAGAAAAAACACATCAACAGATCGAATTACGGATTCTGCGTGGAGGCTGCTCTAGGCTTTGCTACTTCAAAGAATTGTCCTTTGGAGGAAAGCATCAGAATAATCGATCTGATGGGGGATTCTGTTCAGAGACTAGTTCAGTGGCAGAAATCTGGAGTTGGAGAGAATAACGGTAGCGCGAGTGTCCTCGAAGATGGAGGGAAAACGGGAGGTAACGTGGAAGTCTCGCTCTTCATGAAGCTCGCGGAGGCGATGAGAAAAATCAGTCTGATGAGGAGAGAGGAGATCAGGAACCATGCAGTGGCGGCGCTTCGCCGTTGTTTTACTGTTGGGGCGGCGGAGCTGGAGTTTACTACGGTGAGCTCGATGTGGTGCTTCAATCACGTCGTCTTCGCCCTGGTGGACGATTTGCAGCAGAAGATGGCGGCCTATTCAAGGAGGGAAGGGTCGGAGAGAGAGATGAGGAGCACAGAGGGTACGCTCATGGAAGCTATGGAGCTGTCGGCGGAGGTGTTGCTGCTCTTTCTGACTAGCTTGCACCAAAACCCTAGTTTTAGGAATTTCTGGCTAGGGTTTATGAGGAGGATGGACACGTGCGTGAAGGGTGCGGCCGGAGCGCTGAAGGATCTGGTTCCGGAGCTGTTGAAGAAGGTGATCATCGAGATGAAGAAAAAGGGGATCCTAGTCCAGAGACGTGGAGACGAGCTGTGGGAAACCACCAACATACAGATTCAGTGGATAGCTCCTTCTATAAAGGACGAACTCTTCCCAGAGGAATTTTAAGGCAGCCCCACTAACAGCGAAGAAAGAAAGCATCAGAACTCTCTCTCTCTCTCTCTCTCTCTCTCTCTCTCTCTCGTATTCAGTACTTTCAAACTTGCTCGACATTAAATTGGGACCAAGAACAAAAGAGTTCTATCGAATGTTCATAAGAATTGGAAATTTCTTCGGTTGGAAGAAAGACAAATGATCGGATTGGACATTTCATAAGAATTGAGCTGGGTAGGTCTCCCCTTTCGTATACCAGAAAGAGAAATAGTGTGGGGGGTTCAAGATTCATTAACTATAATGGATTAGATTACCTAAATTAGTAATCCTTTTTATTCCAAGCAAAGATTCCATCACTTAACAAACATAAAGGAACAAACGGTACGTCGTTGAATGGAAATAATGAATGTCAATCTTTAAAATTTTTGCTATCATCCAACTATTCTTGAATTAGCCCATTTAATGCTTTGAAATATAACAATCACAATGTAGCGAATCAATCAATTCAAGTGGATCGCTGTTGTCCCTGCCCCTGCTTTCAAAAGCATCACCATCTTCTCATGCAATCTTCTATCAACGAATAGTGGTCATTCCTCAACCCCAGTCAACTATCCCCTCGGAATAACCTCCACCTCCATCTTTTTCTTGAAGTGATTGTCTTGATTGGTAGAAGAAAAAAGAACTGCGCTGTGAAACTTTTGCAATTGACATTCGATGTAGTGAGACTCATTATTACTATAAAAAAATTAGACCTCGAATCAAGAAGGACATAATCCTGGAATAAAAGAAATAAAAAACGGTTCCTCGATGGTCATACAAATTGGCAAATGATTTGGAACAAGAAGAGGAAGAAAAATGAAGAAGAATCAATGGAAGATCATGGAATTAGTTCAAAAAATTACGTTCTGAAATGATTCCGAAGAGAAAATGTAGGAGGAAAACATAAAACTAACATGGGTATAAAAGCTATAGTTTTTCACAACAATAAAAATTTAGTTAAAGAAGGGAGACCATATGATTATTTCGCTTCAATTTCGTACAGATGGTGGACATCCACGACTAGAAAGTTGATTAGCTCCTATGAATTTTAAGACTCATGAAGATGAGAAATCTATGTTCGTGAAGCACATTTGCTCAAAGCTCATACAAACAATGAACAGTCAGAACTAGAAAGAGTACTTCAGTTTGCAGAGTTTAGAGATTCATGAAGATGAGAAATTTTTAGCAGGAATCTGGTTTTCCATCGAAACTTTTTAAGATTCTTCTTTTTACTAATAAGCGATAAATCTTCTAACCCACCATTGAAGCAAAATTCTTAACTGCATAAAATGTTACAAATATCAACCCCATATTTCACAAAAAAAAACCTGGTGATATACTGTTGTTCTCCATGCAGATTCTTTTCTAGTTATGAGTGGTGAATAAATCATGAAAAGATTATTTTAATGCTACAGAAAGTCATATGACAATGAGAAAAAGATATCATACACAGAACAATGGCGTAATATGCAGTAAAAATACTCTGTAAAGGATCAGAACTACAAATTACAGCCGATACATTCTAAGTCCATCAGCTATTCCTGAGTGATGAAGACGAAGAAATCACCCCTTAAAGTTTAAGCATATATACCTTGAAGAGAATTATGTCGGCGGCACTTTGGTATTTGTGAGACGACCGAAGAGCGGCATCCTTACTTTCATCTTCGCCTAGTATCCATTTATTTGTGGCAGAGGCAAATGCAGAATGTTCTTGTACAACAGTGGAGTGAGAAGAAATTTGTTCGGTATTCGTTCCTGTCGTCCCTTCCCAAGAAACCCTATCTGACGACATGTAAACTCTTTCTCTTAAGAATATATTCTTTTGGCGAACTCTTGCTTAGATTGTCGCGTTACCGAGAAGTAGAGGAGGGAGGAGGAAAAGGGTACGGAGGAAAGTGCATGGCCGATATTTTTCAGTTCCTTTGCTCGTTGCTGAATGTTTTTGAGGTCACTGACGAGGGATACGAAGAGGATATCCAACTGTTTGCTCTCAGCCTTATTAATTCCGCTGTAGAGCTCGGGGGAGAGTTCATGGGAGATCATCCCAAGATACTGAGGAGCATTCAAGATGATCTTTTCCACCATCTCGTCGTCAACGGGACAAGATCTATCCCAGTTACCCTAATTGTTCTTCAGCAATGGATTAATCCAGGTAATCCTGGAGATTGATTCCAGCTGATGGAGATGCCTTCAATCCAAGTTTCTCAATCGCAGCTGATCGCTGGAGCGGAAGGTAGAATACTAGCATCGGGGAAAGATAGCAATGCAAGCCTGACATAGTGCCGCCCAGGCTTGTCGCCTGGGACAGGTCCACGGCAATGGCGCATGGAGTGTACCTAGAAGTTCCTGCCACGGGCCTTTGATCTCCAGATTATCGAGGATCCCGATGATTTGCTCTGCGGGGGAGCCAACTCAAGTTCAGAGTGTAGGCATGCGAGGCCGAGAAAGGGTTAGGAGATGTGGACGAGAGGTCGAAGCTGTCGACTAGACGACAGTACCACCCACACAAGACTAGAATTGGAGGGGACTGGGAGGCTGAATAACATATATTATATATGTTTTGTCTTATAGATTGATACAAATTTTACTTAAGCATATATGTTATCGCTTAAAGATATATATATATATATATTATTGTACAATTTTTTTATTGAATCTCTTCTTATATCAATCTTGTTTGAAAAACTAACTTATAAATAAGATTACTATGTTTAGTTAATGGCACATGCATTTCTTCACTAAAGGATGTGAGCTGCCCCTTCACTTTCTCGGCAAGAACTTCTATCATCTTCTTGTTCTTAAAGACATTGTCAATCATAATTGCACAAACATGCATGAAAGTAAATAAAGTTTGTGATGTCGTTCATTCCACATAAGAAGGTTGATAACATGCAATTTATATATCTAGTTATATGATTATTAATATAAATTAAGGCATAAAACATTCCATTATTATGCATATTATCATACTTTGAGTGTTTATCTATAATTCTATGCAAATTTCAAGTTATCTTCTCAAAATGTATTATTTTAGAGATACACATTTATAATTAAAAGAATTTAGTTTAAAAGAGATTATTCATATCTTTATTTGAGATTATAATTAAGTTTTAATTACAAGTAATAAGAGAAAATATTTTTATATGTACTCATTTATTTTTCTAGATTTATTTTCTAAAAAAAATGAGCCTACTATTTAGATAAAGATTTATTATCTTATTATTTACTTTTTTTATCAAAAAAAAATTTGGATTAAAGAGGAACTATATTTTAAAAGTTATGAATTCTTTAATTTGAAGGGTTTTTTTAAAATTATATCATTTTTCTAAATTTTTCTCGATTTATTTTCAATTTTATTTTGTTCAAACAATTAAAAAATGTTTTTATTTTCACACGCTAATGTGGCGAAGTATGCTTACGTGTCGCCACATTGCAACGTATGCACACACGTGTGATAATTGGGTTAAGTATCCTTTAAAGGATATAACCTAACCCACTATATATGCCCCACTATTTATACATGTGTCATTTTAATATTTTTCAACATGTCAGACTATTTGTGTTTCTTTTTCTGGGCATGTATGAGAAAACATACTTACAATGTTCTCTTGAAGGAGTTCTTGAAGCTATTCAAGTGTCTAGCCTCTAGCAATATCCACATGGTATCTGAATGGTTGGATCTCCTCTTCAAAGCTCTTCACTAAGGGAGAAAGAAAAGAAAGGAGAGAATTCCTAGAAGGCTTGCATGGGTACCTTGAGTTGTGGGCACAACCATTTGATTCACCTCTTCATCTTCAATCAACGACTCAGATGTAACATAAGAATACAAGTCAATCCCGTTAAGTCATGGCCGCTAGATTCACGATGAAACGCTAAGATTTTGTCATGTCAGCACGTGAAGAAGAAGCACCGCGTAACGCTTGTCGATTGATCTTTATTAAGCGCTCGAGATGGAGCCACGTGTCCATGGGAGTCAATCGGGCGCGTTTAATCTCAGCCGTTATAACTCCTCTGATGAATGGCTAAGATTAAATAATTTTAAAACGATACAGTGACGAAATGTTACGCGCCACGTACCCTTCGCTTTAAGTGAAGATTAACAGCTCTCGTTAAATGCAAAGATCGAGCGCCTAGGATTTCCTCACATCACTTGTCGAGGATAATGCTCTTGATATGCCTAGAATGATGAACAAATAATGAATCAAATCTATAAAAGAGCTCCTAAACAGCTGCAACTCAGACCTATAAAAGAACTTCTAAACAGTTTCAAATCAGTCCTATAAAGGGCTTCTAAACAACCACAAATCAGACCTATAAAATAAGACCTATAAGACTCTTACCACTCCTATAATCAGACCTCCAAACAGTTAGTCCTATGACCAAACCTTGATCAGATCTACTTATCAGATTTAAAACCCATCTGAGATCTGCTTCAATGGAACTGATGTAACAGATCGCAGATCTGATGGTATTTGACAGCGTTTTATCCGAGAGCAATTGAAAATGGGTTATACATTTTCACGTTGGCATTGTAATTTGTTGCTCTACCTGGCTAACTTCATCATTGAGTTCTTCACATGTTATCAAAGTGGTTGTCTTTTTCTTCTTTACCAACTCCAATATCATAACAATGAGCATCTTCGATGTAGGCTGCCCTTCTTGAATTATTAAACAGTACTTTGATTTGATTGGCCACTCAATCATTCTGAATTATTAGGAGACCCGCCCCTGTACCTCTGTTGATTAGAAATCTTCTTTATCATCTCACCCTCTCTCTCTCTCCCCCATCCCCTGGTCTCATGGACACACGAACCAACAGCCGCTGGGACCGTCCCCACCGCATCCTGCACCAACAGACCAGCACAACCAGGCATCTGTTCCCCTCCCTCTCTCTCTATATATACACATCTAGTCTACTTCTTATGCATCAAGGTTCACGGTCCATCGTCCGGAGCAGAGCCCATGCCGAGAATGGCGCACAAGCAGGGCAGTTTACCCGTCAAGGAAGCCTCTCGCCGATGGCAGTGGCATAACCTGACGGCCAGGTTCTTTCGGCGCGCCGGCGAGTCAATCGTGACGGCTACGCTCTGCTTCGTTCCCCGGCAAAGCAAGAGAGCCTTCCCCCCCCGGCGGCTCCACCCTTCTATTTCCCCGCCGCAGTCCCACTCGGCCCAAGCCATCGACGACTGCATCAAATTCATCAACAGCTCCTCCCTCAAGCAGTCCCCGGCGAGGCTTACGTGACGCCGAGTGGAGGGGGCTTTGGGAAAAGGAAGAATGGAATCCCTTCCGTCCTTGGAGCAATTGTTAAAGAAACTGTCGATGGTATACGATTGATGACGAATTTTACACGAAAAAGAGAGCGAGAGAGAAGGTTGGTATGACCGAGCCAGGTCAAATTGCTGCCGAGTAGGCCCATTTCTCCCACGAACTAACGCTGCTTGAAATTAAACAATCAAGAGTGAGGATGCGACGAACTCTTCTTTTTCGCTATGGCGGTCTTGTAAGGAGGATCGATGGGAGGCTGCACGGGATCTAGGCTCCGGTAAGCTGCGCCGCCCTCTGCGCTAGAGGGGAGCGGATAAGATCGGTCGGAGTCGTAACCGCTCAGATCGCCGCACGCCAGGAACGGGATGTAGACCTTGTTCGGACCTTCCAGCCAGCCACTGCCGCAGTCTGCCGAATAATTAAGAAGAATGAAAACCAATGAGAGGTGAGATTTAGAGATCGATGAATTGAACTGGTATCAGATGATGTCAGCTCGCCTAAATCGTTGCTTCCGGAAGGACTCCCGATCTTCTCCAGAAGACGGTGAAGGTCTTTCTCGTTGAAGTGTTCCGGAGGGGAGTAGTTCTCGCAGACGGCGAATGCCTCTGTGATCCAGGAACAAAGAGATTAGATCGAAAAGTGGATGATTAGATCAAACAGGGAACGGGCTTCACCAATGCTGGAATTGCGACTGCTCTTCGGTTTGGCGAAGGTGACACTCGAGAAGAACAATTTCAGCTGCGAAAAAAAAAAGAAACATCCGCGTGACAAACTGGCAACTAGCTTGGCATCCGCAGCGCAAACTCGCCAGATCTGAGTACGTACAGAGAAACGAGAAAGGAACCGTCTAACCTGGCAGTAAAGAAGACTCGTATCTTTACCGCGAAATATCTTCGCGATAAATTTCCCGCCCGTGCGCAGCACGTGGGTGACGATCGTCAGAGCCTAGAGATTCACGAACAAGCTCTTCATTTGCTCGAATCGGTACAGTTAGGAAAGATTAAAATCTCACCGCCAGTATGAGCTGAGCTTGAACAAATTCATCCATGTCGTGAAGCCCCGTGACTGCATTCAGCAGATTATTCATTAAGTTTTCTTCATTAAGTGTACTTTCTGTCGAAATAAATCATCAAAATCGTATTTTTCACTCACCATCAGGAGCACCGTCGCAAACAACTAGGTCAGCCTTGCATCCGTCGAAGTGTTTGATGACCTGGCTCCGTAATTTCCATTTTATTTTTTTGAACAAAACTTTTCGGCATAGGCTATCACAACTTTTCGGCATAGGCTATCACATCAATAAAAAAAGGTGAAATAATTCAGTGACTCTAACCAATTCAGCTGTTCGAGCATTTGTAATATCTCCCTGAATCTGAATCACGCCATCGATGGGCGCCATCGGTTGAAGGTCAATAGCAACAACAAGAGGAACTTCGTCCCTGAATATTCAAATCAACGACAATCAACAACATCGACTAATAAAAAACATTCAGACAATTAATAAAGAGGGCACCCTGATTCCGATGAAGATTTGGCAGGGAGACAGAGCTTCCGACTCAGAACCTTCATGGCGTTAAAATTATAAATGGACGCCATCTCAGAGATCAGCAACCTTCACCTTAAGAGATCAATCATTACCTGGCTCCAGCTGCCGGGAGCGGCACAGAGATCAACTGCTCTTTTGACCCCTGATTTTTTTAAAGAAAAATGATAAAACGAGTAATTCATGATTAAATTAGAGATGAAGTCGCAGGAGTTCACCTTGGAAGATGTTGAATTCCTCGTCAATCTGGAGGAGCTTGAATGCGCTGCGAGCACGCCAACCTTCTTCCTTTGCTTTCCGGTAATATATATCCTGAAGAACAGTCGATGCTCGTTAATAGTGGCGAAAAAACTAAGGAAGTTAATTGATCTGTCCTACTCTTTTATCCTTTGAAGCTTTCCCCATTTCCTTCTCAAGAGTACTCGAACATAGGAGATAATCAGCGCATGAGCTTCCTCTCCTTTGCCACGATCCTGAAAATATCAGGTGATGAATACTATGGAGGAAAATGAACTTAATCTGCAGTGAGGGATATTAGGTTCGAAATCTGATTTTCATTCTTTATGTAATTTCGAAGCAAAAGCTTTTACAAGAGTACGGGATGGCGTGAAGACGATGAAACAAGCAGGGATTATCAGAGATAAAAGGACGAGAAGGGTATTACTATGAATCTCTACCTCCTCTAACGGTCCGCCGTCGTGCGCCGCAGTCCCTGATTCTCCCAGCCTCCGCTTCCGGGCGATGAGCGCACGGGACGACTAGGGCGCCAAGGTGGACATTTTCGTAGTAGCCCACTGGCCCATTTCAGTATCGTGAAAATTTTGAAATAATAATCTTTTTTTTTTAGAGTGCAAGTCGTACATTTAGAGAGGGATTTCACTGGTGAACAGTCAATTAGTCCCTAATGGGGGGAATAAACAAGGTAAAGGGAGAGTTTAGGAATACTCTCTCCTCAAAGGGCTGGTGTGCGGATACACTATCCAATATTTAAAAATATCAATTGTATGAATGACCTTGAGTGAAGAAATAAGGAATCAAATACACAAAGAATTAGATAGGGCTAAAAAAAAAACTGATTCAACCCGTATTAGTTGCTTCACATGGCATTGGGGTTTCACATGATCATCGATCCATTTGAAAATTATGGAATGATTTTCTAGGAAACCTATTTCTCAGCTTGAAGAATTTTTGAAATCATATATATATTATGTATATTTAATATCCTTTATCTAGAATTCTTATATGAAAGGAATATTCTTCTCCATGATGAGCAACTAGTGTCCAAGTCCCTCCAGAGACTAGAGCATCCACTTCAAAATCTATGGCTACCTTCCACTCGAGTACTTATGCCACCTCAACATACAATTGTGGAATCGACTTGTAGAAGAGCAAGGCACATAAGGAGGGAGAAAGGTGGTCATCGGAAACAAATTTGGACATGGGGAGTTTAGTTCAAGCACAATTACCTTTTCAAAGTGCAATAGGAAGTGAAGATCATCTAGAGGTACAAGTGGAGAGTTCATTGGGGGGACAAGGGGTTATTGGTTTGTGATGAAGATAAAGTTGTGCCCGAAGCAAAGGAGATAGTTGGGAATGATGTTCGATTCTGAGGTCGATAAGCCTTCTGACGAGACGAGACCGCGAGGTCGTCGATTTCACACGGTCTCGCGTCAAAAATAATACCGAACTTACCAATTTGGGGAATTAAGAGAGAATTGAATGGTATAATGGTAAATAAGGGTCGAATCCACAAGGAATTTAGGTATTTTCGAGATATCTTTTAGAATTTGGTCAAATTGGACGATGAATTAAGGTGAGAAATTAGGGGAAATGGTGTTTTTAGACAGACAACTTCAAAACGAATCCACGAAATCAAGAATCATCGAATTTGGACTTGATTTCGCGGAGAAATCGCAAATTGAAGTGTAGAGAAATTTTCGGACGTTAAAATCGTGATTTAGAATGAAAATTTATGAAATTGAAATCTAAAACCTAATCTAAACGAAAATTAAAGAGAATAGGAAGATAATCTAGGAAAAACCGCTTCCACTAAACCTGTTTAGCGATCAAAATGAGGTGAATAAGCCGATTAATCACCGAAAACGTCAAGAGCGTCACGACCGGCTTAAAGCTGCGATTTCTCCTTCGATTCTCCACCAAATCTTGATTTCAACCCCTCCATGGATGCGGAAATGAAAGAGGAAGAGGATGGAATCAAGAGAAACGAGTGGATCTGTGTCTAGACAAGTCAATTTGATTGAAATCCAACTCGAATGCATACATCGACGAAGAACAAGTCTATTTAAACGAAATTTGGGCGTAACCGTCTGATCGTTTCGATCGACGGTTACGATGAAACAGTCCACGATGGACCGTTTCAGTTAAGTCGCAATCGTCAGATTGAAGATGAACGGCCTGGATGATCCGATGAAACGCTTTTAAAAAAATGCTCCGATTTAGTCCCTTAGATCGCGATCCGACGGCTGAGATGCGATCCGCGCCGACGCATCTCGGCCGTTATAACTCTTTTAAAAACGCCACGTGCGTGATTGATCGTCGGTGGTCCACGGCGCACGCGATCGACGCGCGTCGATCGATCGCCCGTTTGATCCGTCGCCCCTCGTCGCGCCACGTCGCTGAAATCAGGGCCGTTATAGCGCCCTTAAATAGCACGTGTTTGATGTCTGATCCGTGGACCGTGATCACGCGATCGACGCGTAGATCTTCCGACGCGCCGCGGATCTGACGCTCCTCGTCGCGCCACGTCGCCTGAAAGGTAAGAATAGCGTGTGGATTAGTCCCACACGGAGAATATTATAAAAAACCGTCGGGTTTATAAAACCCGACGGTTTAGAGGGTTAATGCCCTTCCCATCTAGGGAAGGCTGAAGACCCATTTTCTTATATATAATAATAATATACTATATATATATTCTGCGCCACGTAGGCGCTGCGCGGGTCTGCGTGGCGCTGCCACGTGGCCTTGCTTGCCATGTCGCCTCCGCGTGGGACCCGCGCCCATTTTGCACTTTTTTTATTTATTTTAATCTATTTTAAATCGAAATTAAATCAGAAAAATTAGGAAAAATCTAGAAAAAATCCCTAAAATTGTAAAAATCATATCTTTTAAAATACAACTCCAAATTAATCCAAATTTCTTTTATTTGATCTGAAATTTAATTATCTATCATTCTAAAAATTCAAAATATTTAAATAACAAGAGATTTAATTCTTATTTCAAAAATACATCCATTTCTTTAAGATTTCAACTTTAGAAAATTAAATGAATGTTTATAAAAATGATTTCTCTTATTATTTAACTTTAAAAACCATTTATAATGTCAAGTAAAGATGGGTTATAAAATCTTTAATCTTTAATTCGTCATAATTAACCCTAAATTAATGCATTTTGAGATTATAACATAAAATTGCATAGAATGATAGAAATGCACTCAAAGTATGATAACATGCACATAAATGTAATGTTTTATGCCTTAAATTACATTAATAATCATGTTTTATCATGTTAAGATTGCATGTTATCACCTTCCAAATTTCAATCAAAACATTAAGTACAGTAGAACTCTATCGATAGGTTTAGTTGTCAGCCTCTTGAGTCATGAATATTATGTGGCGTATCAGCCAATCACACTTTCATGTATCTTGTTTATGTTCATTTAAATAAAATTTATTCATTGTTATTCATGTGTGATGTTTGCATGAAGTCCACGAGCATATGCGATGATTAAGTGAATTATGAAGAAATAATTATACGATGATCTAGTCTTTAAACATATGTATTAAACATTCCTACTCATGAGATATTCGAGAGGGGCGTCAAATTATCTTGAATAAATAACACTATCTAATCTTACTCATATGATGTGTATGGTTGATCTTGCAGCCATCAAAGAGGAGAGACTAAGTGATGCAGGACCGGTATACAACACCGATCACACCGTACTACAATGGAAGAATCTAAGGTAGGGAGACCCTAGGGTGAACTACAATGAGATAATGATCTAATAATGCACTCAAGCAGACTACTGTCCCGTGTGTCGTATCCGTAAATCCAAGGTGGCCGAGTAGAGTCAGTCCGGGAAGCCCTCCGGTCCACGTCCTCGCGGGCGTAAGGCCGTGCGTCGTCGAGGGAAGCTCGACTAACAACCCGACGGGTTGGACCACGTTCTGGATCCTATCAAGTCGTCTAAACACTCGTCCTAAACTAAGTTCTGACGGCGGTGGAGACAAGCGCGGGAGAAACTATAGTAGATATAGACTTTCAACGTAAAGAAAAGGGGGGGAATGTGTGCCTAACCTGAGGGGCGCGAGCCCGGTCAGTCGTGGAGATGAAGGTCGTTTGTACGCGGCACGGACGGTCGGTGGAGATGAAACAGGTGATCGCGATCGAGGAAGAGGCGGAGTTCTGGTTGGAGTGGAGGTGGGCTACTTAGCATTCACCACAGGACAAAATGATCGGGATCACGAGTGATCGGTGGACCAGGGGCGGACGAGTGCGGCGAGGGGCGAATGCACTCCCGGGGTTAAAGACCACCCCGTAGGGACTTCTGCAGGTGGATTTGACCGCGGCTGGGGGTGGATGCAGACTGCAGGAATTCAACGCGCGGTCCCCGATGGGGGGATTTTGGTAGTAGGGGAATCCTCATCAAGATCGAGGAAGGACGATGAGAGGAACGGAAGTAGGAATGGCAATTAAGGGGGGATGAGGGGCGAATCGTCACGGCTATGGGGTCAGGTAGTGACGGCTGGCGATCGGCGGGGAGAACTTTAGGCGAGGTGGAGGGAAGCGGTCCACTTCGTGACGGCAAGGAGAAATGATAGGGGAGACGAAAGGTCGACTTCGTGACGGGCCTCGGTCGTTCGTGAATAGGGCGATTCTCCGTGGGGTGTAGTGGAAAATTAAAACTACGGGCAAAATCAAACTCGCGGAATAGGGAATGGGGCAGAGGAAGGTTTCCACAGAGGAGAAGAACGGAGAGTGACGTGGGAGTCTCCGAAAAATTGGAGGAACGGAAATGTACGCGGAAATGACAATAGGGAATTAAATCGGCGATGGGGAAATACTGCGTGGGAGGAAATGCGGGATTTACGGGTCAAACGTGCAGGTAGGTCGATCCGCGAAATTCGCAGGGGTGGAGGAAAGGAAGTTGGGGAGAGGTGGCCGTGGGGTTGGAAGGGGGATGATCGCCGGATTTTGAAGGGGAGGGGCTGAGACGGGATCAGGATAGGAGGGGGTGGGAAGATGGCGATGCTTGTCGGAGATCTCTGCGGGAACGTGGGTTCTGGGGAATCGGGATTTGCAGGCGGATGAAAGAGGTGGGCGCGGGGAGGAGGTAGGAATTGGGGAAATGGTGAGGAGGGAGAATTAGAGGGCTCACGGGGCGGGAAGGACTGCAGTGAGGCTGTGGAAGATGGTTTGGGAGAAGCTGGGAGAGGATGATCGGAAAACGGAAATGGTGAAGAGGGAGGTATGCGAAGGGGTCCGTGGAGGGGATAGAGTGGTGATACAGCAATCCGGCGGCGGCGGCGGCGTAGAGATGACTGCGGGAGGTAAATCGTCGTCAAGGCAAGGGGAGGCAGCGGTCTCGGCGGCGGGCACGGCGGCGGCACTTGGTTGTGCGGCGGCGGTGGCGGCGGCGGAGGCGGCGGTTGGTCTCCTTCCTTGATCTTCCTTGAGCAGCCACTTGAGAGGGAGAACACTCCTTATTTCTTCAAATGACGGCTAGGGCTTGTGGGGGGGTCCCTTCCCCTCTTATAGAGCCCATAATGGGCCGAGAGGGGAAAGGGCCCACTTGAGGCCCACACCTAACATACTCATAGAAAGAAATAAGGTTCACAAAGAAGGATGGGCTTCACAAATGGGATCCCGAAAAGGGAAGAACCCACCCGGAAGCCTAAAGGGAGAGAAGAAATAAACGAGGACCCGCTTAAACACGTGCGGGTCAAAAGTTCATAATAAAGAAATAAAGAAATAAAGATAAGCGGATAGATCCGCGCGCGCAAAAGGGCTCCTCCAGCGCCGTGGTAATGTGTCTTGGTGGCGACGGGGGTCGTACGCCACCACTAAGGATAGATAGTGGGTGCTCTTTAGAGAAAGAGTTTATTAAATTGATCTGTATGAATCCCTAAATGGTATTAAACCTAACTGTCAATCATGTTGATTCATGCCATGGTTGTGTATGTGGTCCTTTGACGTGAGACACCAAAGACGTCTTACGGATGGATGATCATGGTTTGATTATGACTTATGAATACCTGGCCACGGGATCTCTAAAATATTATATATTGGATACGGCATAAAGTACTCGAAGATGGTTGTGTGGTCAAGATGGGATCATTTGCGCTTGATATTTGAGAAGATTGACTCAAGGAATAAGATGCGATGAAATCCTTGGCCAAGGTAGTGGAAATATCATAGAGAAGTTCTTGATGATTTCTTACACGCATCAATACTAACTTGAGTGACCGATTATGGTTTGACAATTGACCATACCTAAGTCATTCATGAGTCTCATGCGGATGCAAGATTATACATGCATGAGTCATTCATCGTAATCGATGATAGAAAGGTTCCATAAGAGAGTTCTTACATACTCCATATCTCATAGAGTACTTGGTGTAACTTGGCAACCAACGGGCTAGCAACTCAACCAATTGATTGGATTAAATCGATTCTTGATTAATTGATATGTGTGTGTGTGTGTGTTTGTGTGTTGATGTGGATCATTAATTAAGGTTGACCAATAAAGTGTCATTTGGCCTATTGCATTATTAACTATTGAGATACATGGACCTAGAGAGTCACACACATAAGTTCTATAGATGTTGGTGCATATAGACATAATTATGAGGGTTTTTATGAAAAATTTGATGGAACTTGAGTATGCATCGTGATTCATCAGTATAATCAGATACATAAAATATAAGTAAACTTGACGAATCGAGACTGTGAGGTTGTTGAAAACACACGGTCAAGAGTCAAAATAAATACCAAACTCACCAACTTTAAGAAATAATCACGAATTGAGGGGTATAGTGGTGAATAAGGGTTGAATCCACAGGGAATTAAGGTAATTTTGAGAGATCTTTTTGAATTTGATCGAATCAGATGATAAAATCTAGATAGAAATTAGGCAATTTGATATTCTTGGAACGAGGATTCGAAGACGGACCCATAGAATCAAAAATCACTGAATTTGGATCAAGAGTTGTAGAGAAATCATCAAATGAACATGAGAGAACTTTCTAAAAAATAAGATCACAAAAAACTGAAATTGAAATTGACTCAAATTATGATTCAAAAATGAATTCTAAAGCTATACAAAGGAATATTAGGATGAAATATAATCCCTGACACAAGATTGCGGTCGAATTGATCCAATTCGTCGCCGGATAAAGGCTTTTCATCCAAAATTCAGAAAACACGATCGTTGATGTTCAAGCGTCGATTTCTTCCTCTTCTCTTAACGAAATCTCACTCTCAAGCACTCCGTGGACGCGGATATGAGTCTAGAAGCGATTGAAAGCAAGAGATTCAAGGGATTTGGTGTCTAAACAGTTCGATTTACTCGAATTTCCTTGGAATGCTTTACAATGTCGAAGAACATCTCAATTTATAGGGCAAATTGGGTTTAACCGTCCGATCGACATTTAATCTTCGATCAACGGCTCTGATGAAATGCTCGGATGTGGATCGTTACGATTAAGTTGTGGTCGTTGGATCGCAGATGAACCACCGAGATGATGTCACGTTGTGCGTGTTATAAATAACACATCAAACGCCCGCCTGTGGATCTTGATCGGACGCTCAAATGCTTTTCCGTCGGTTTTAATCTCAGCCATTGTAACTCCTTAGATCAATGGCTGATATTAAATCATTTTAAAATGATTTGTCGATGAATCAAATTGCGCCGCATACCCCGCCTTAAGTGACGATCGACGATCGCTATTTAATAGAGCGATCGTACGCTCCACGTGCTGCCACGTCACCTCCGGCCTTGATCATCAATCACGATTTGAACGGATGCTCTTGATTGTGCCAAGTCACCTGCGCGCTTATAAAAATCTGAAAAATCAATTTTTAATTACAAAAACTGATTTTTAATTAAAAAAAATCTTGAAAAATGTAGAAAAAATCTGAAAAATTCTCTAAAAATTAGAAAATTCATAAATTTCAAAAGATAACTCTAAATTAATCCAAATTTATTTCATTTGATCAGAAATTAAATTATCTATCATTCTAAAAAATCAAATTTATAAGAGATTTAATTTCTATTTGAAAAATACACTCATTTGTTTAAGATTTTAAATTTTAAAAAATTAAATGAGTGTATATAAAATAATTTCTCTCATTATTTAAATTTAAAAACTAATTATAATATCATGTAAAGATGAGTTATAAAATTATATATCTTTAATTCATCATAATTAACCCTAAATTAATGTATTTTGATATTATAATGATTTTTTCATAGAATGACAGATAAACCCTCAAAATATGATAACATGCATATAAATGGAATAATTTATGTCTTAATATGCATATATACTTGTGTATTATCATGTCTAATTAGCATGTTATCAAAACTCATACCTGGATTCATGGGATGAATCTTCATCATAGTAGATTTCTGAAGTGGAGAATAGTCTTCTTGAATATTCCCAAGATAACCTCTTGATCTCCTGAGGAAATGGTATTATATATAGAGGGTTATGAGCATCGGGATATTCAAGTGGCTATGGCTTCCCATTTATAGAGAATGAGGAGAGCTTAAGCCTCTGATCGGTCATTAGTCAGCCCATTAATCGATTTAATTGCCTCTACACATAATTAACCTCCACACACATAGATGAATGTCATAATCCTCACATTAAATATAATTGAATCACTTAATGGGATTAAATGATAGCTAATCCACAATAATACATAACTATGTCCACTTGATATAGATTGGACCAAACAAAATCAAATGTATACCAAATGTATATAATGATGGATATTATGTGGCCTATAAGCCAATCACATTTTCATGTATCTTGTCTATGCTCATTGAAATGAAATTTATTCATTGTCATTCTTGTGTGATGTTTACAATGAAGTCCATGAGCATGTGCAATGACTAAGTGAATTATGATGAGATCATAATATAGTGATCACTAGTCTTTAAATATATGTTCTAAATATTCCTATTTGTGGGATACTCGAGAAGGACATCGAATTATCTGGAAAGAATAACACTATCTAATCCAACTCATATGATGAGTATGGCTGATCCTATAGCCATCAGTGTGGAGACACTAAGGATAGATGGTGGGTGCTCTTTGGAGAAAGAGTTCACTGAATTGATCCCTATGAATCCCTAAATGATATTATACCTAACTGTCAATTAGGTTAACTCATGTCATGGTTGGGTATGTGTTCATTTGACATGAGACACCAAAGACATCTTGTGGATGGATGATCGTGTTTTGATTATGACTTAAAAATCCCTATCCATAGGATATGTAAAACATCATATATTTGATACGACATGAAGTCCAAGAAGATGATTGTGTGATCAAGATGGGATCATCCACCCTCGGTATTTGAGGATATTGACTCAAAGGAATGAGATGCGATGAAATAATTGGCCAAGGTAGTAGAAATATCAGAGAAAGAGTTCCTGATGATTTATACACGCATCAGTACTAATTTGAGTGACCGTTAGGGTTTGACAGTTGACCATACCCTAAGTCATTCATGAGTCTAATGTGGATCAAGGATTATACATACATTCATGAGTCTAATGTGGTTCCATAAGTGAGTTCTTACATACTCCATATCTCCTAGTGTACGTGGTGTAGCTTGGCACCCAACGGGCTGACAACTCAACCTATCGATTGGGTTAAATTGATCCTTGATTAATTAATCTATATGTGGATGTGAATAATTAATTAAGGTTGACCAATAAGGTGTTATTTGGTTTATAGAGTGATTAACTAGTGAGATATATGGACTTAGAGGGTCACACACATAAGGTTTATGGATGTTGGTGGATATAGACATAATTATGAGGGTTTTTATCGAAAAACCTCATAAAAATGTCTATAAATAGGGGGAGAACAACCACAAATGAAGGTGCCCATGAAAGCCTTGTGGGAATTCTCTCTATTCTTCTCTTTCTCTCTTGGTGAAGAGCTTTGAAGAGGAGATCTAACTATCCGGAGATCGTGTGGATACCGCTAGAGGCTAGACACTTGAATAGCTTCAAGAACGTCTTCAAGGAAACCCTGTAAGTATGTTTTCTAATTCATACTAGATGATAGGATCATCTGTTCTTGGTGGCTTGGTATTTTAAATATCCGATTCAATGTTTTCCGCTGTATTTGATGTTTTGATCAAAATTTTGGAAAGTTATCAACCTTAAATCCCATCAAAGCCTTGTGAGAATTCTCTCCTTTCTTATATTTCTCTCTTCGTGAAGAGATTTGAAGATGAGATCCAACCATCTGGAGACCGTGTGGATAGTGCTAGAGGCTAGACACTTGATTAGCTTCAAGAACTCCTTCAAGGAAATAAGATAAGTGTTAGAAAGAGAACACGATAGGAGAGAGGAAACAAAAATAGGGTTTGATTAGACGTTTACATGCACGAGAGTGAGAGATATATAGAGAGGAGAGAGAGAGAAGAAATAGAGAGAGGAGAGAGGAGAGAGGAGAGTGGGCCTTAAGGCCCAATAGGCTTTAACACTCCCCCTCAAGCTGGAGCGTGGAGGGTCAAACATGCCCTGGGCTTGGATCACATAGTCTCATGATGCGTGTGGCCTAGTAGGGCCTTAGTGAAGATGTCTCGCCAGCTGATGGGAGAAGCGACGTGTGGGGGTACGATGATGGTACCAGATTCAACAACGTACCGTCGTATGAAATGGCAGCTCGATCTCAATATGCTTCGTCCTCACATGGAACGTCGCATTACGCGGCGATGAAGGTAGCAGGCCATATTATCAGCAGAGTACATCTGCATAGGGACCTTCGGGCGCGGAAGCCAAGCTCGGTGAGAGAGAGCGTAACCACAACATTTCGCTATGGTATCCGCCATGGCCCGATACTCGGCTTCGGCACTAGAGCGGGACACGATAGATTGCTTGAGAGCGCCATGTGACCAAGTTTACCTCCAACATAGGTGGCATAACCACCATGTGACTTCCGGTCCTCCTTGTCACCAGCGAACCCGGGACCGAGTAGGCCTCAATGTGTGACGTCCCTCGTCGCCGATACAAGAGGCCCTTCCGCTGAGCTCTCTTAAGGTACGCGGAGCCGATAGACACCCTCCCGGATGGATAGTGCGAGGAGCCCGCATAAAGCCCGACTCAAGATACTAACCGCACTAGGAGATGTCCCAGGGCGAGTCACGGTGAGGTAGATCAATTTCCACCACAAGTCGGCGGTAGATGCCTGCATCCCCAAGAAGTGCTGGTGGCACTGTCCCACCGGTCCACATTCTCGCTCCATAGGTGAGGAGGCCGGCTTGCACCCCAAAGCATCCCGCTGCCTCTCGATGAGATCCAGCACGTACTTCACTGACAAAATGGACATCTGCCCCCGACGGTAAGCAATCTCGAAGTCCAGTACACAGAGACGAGATCGCGTGTGACGAGCAGCGAGCCGAGATAAGCCTTGGTCGCAGCCACCTCGGCGTCGTCACTACCGGTGATGATGATGTCATCCACACCACCACTAAGATAACACATCCATGCGGGAATGCGTTTCCCCAGTGACGGTCGGATCAGATACAGATAGAGACAAAGCCATACGCAAAAAGCAGACTGCGAGAACTTGTGGAGACCACGCACGCGGCTTTGCTTGAGCCCATAGATAGCCTTCTTGAGAAGACACACCTCGTGCGACTCGAGCAACGCGTACCCAGCGGTTCCTCCATGAATACTTTGCTCATCGAGTGCCGTCGTAAAGGAAGGCGCATTGGACACGTCCAGCATGATAGGCGGCCAGACTGATCGCAATGGAGAAGAGAACAGCATGGAGCGAGGCGCGCCCTGAAAGCGGGAAATGTCTCATGATAGTCAAGACCATAGGCTTGAGAAAAGCCACGGGAGCTACGAGAGCGCCTTGTAGCGAGCGATGGAGCCATCAGATTATACTCGGAGGAGTATACCCACTTGCAGGTGAGACAACATTGGCATCACTGGGCCGAGGAACCAGCGTCGTCTCCCAGCTGGATGAAGGCCGCATACTCCACATCCATCGCGCTCCCACGCTCAGTACCTGCAACGCCTCAATACTACGACTTGGGAATTGACTCGGGTTAGAACAGCAAGGGCAAAAGGACTGATAGGAAGGAGATAGGAGGGTAGGAGAGACATGATGGGCGATAGGGTATTGCGTGTCACTTTGGCGACGTGCCCATGCGAAGGGCAATCGGAAGGTCAAGGTCGGATACGGGAGGCGGTGAGGGAGGTGGTGGTGACAATGGAGTCGGACCCGGTGGATAGCGGCGAGGAGGGAGGGGTCCGCTCGAGAGGATGGATCAAACGGGAGGGATGCGGGAGAGGGTGACGCCTCAAGCAAGGGAATCGGGACGGTCAGAGGGAGGTCGGTAACTGTGGTGCACGAGATACCGAAGGAAGGAGGGATGGGGAGGAGAGACTCGTCATCGAGTGAGAGGTAAAGTATGACATCCTCATGGGAAAGTCACATCTGCCGAAGTAACGTCATTGGCGCCGATCTCGGGAAGTACACACGTGTAGCCCTTCGAGTCCGAGAGTAACTCAACAAACACACCCTTTTGAGCACGTGGGGAGCCAGCTTGGATAGGCCAGGGGTGCGATCTTGGACAAAGAAGCGGTCAGCCAAACACTCGAGGTGGTAGAGAGAAGATATCAGCAGCCTGAGTCAATCGTTGAAGGGAATAGCACCTCCGAGAGCAGCAGATGGAAGGCGGTTCACTGGGTATGTAGCAATGCAATACTTTCGCACCGCAGATACCGAGGTACCCTCATAGCAAGTAGCAGTAGCAGCGTACCATATCCAGGAGGTGTCGATGCTTCCGCTCGGCCACCCCGTTCGCTGCGAGGTACTATGGGCAGTAGTCTCGATGCACTATGCCATGAGCCAGACAAAGTTCCTCAATCGTCGTTTGAGTAAACTCAAGTGCATTTTCTGTGCAGAGGACTTTGACCATCGTCGCGTACTGGGTAATAATCTCAAGTAGAAAGTGCTGAACCCGAGACTGCGACTCCTTTCGACTCTTCAGATATATGTCCAACTCGCCCGGGTGTAGTCATCGACAAACACTATGTAGTACTTACCGCCGTAGGGAGATGGATGAGGGCCGGACCCCAAACGTCACAAAGAACTAAGTCAAAGGGGTGATGGGTAGGTGGACCAAGGCGCGATGGATACGGCGATCTATGGTGTTTCCCTAGTTCACATGACTCACACTGAAACTCAGATAAGCTTAACCAAGGTAAAGTTTCTTTAAGTTTGACAAAACTAGGATGTCACAATCGACAATGCCACAAAAGAGAGTCATGAAGGGAACTAGAGCAAGCAGAAAGTGCAAAAAGGGCTTGAAGGCCCGTAGATGGAGAGTCAGCCACTAGCTCATAGATGCCTCGTCCGTTCTCACGGCCCAATCCAATCCTCCGGCCCATGTCGAGATCCTGGAAGACGCAGTGATGAGGAAAGAAAAACACACCACAGTGAAGGGCTTTTGTGATCGCACTGATGGACTACAGGTTGGCGGGGAATCCAGGAATATACAGGACGTGCTGTAAAGGAAGGGAAGAGGTGGCACGGGACTGGCCGGAGCCAAGGACAGGACAAGAGCGACCATCAGCAATACGAACATCAGGAATGGAGGTTTCAGGCCGATAGGAAGTGAGGACAGAGGGAAAACCAGTCATATGGGAAGATGCCCCCGAGTCAATAACCCAAGAAGTCATATGAGGAGTTGAGATAGACGGCGTACTGGAGAAGAGCCCCGTCCCTCCCGCATATGACACCAAGCTCGCTCGTCGCTGCTGCAAGATCTGGCTGATGGTGCGCAGCGGACAAAGGGAGGAGGCCCGTGATGCCCGAATGTAGGCCAGCCCTCGAGGGAGATAGCGCGAGGCTCGACCGCTCCCTGAGCGTGAGGGAGTAGTGGTAGAGGATGATCCCTCCGCTCGGGGACATAGTCGAGGATGTCTTACCTCCGAGGCAGCCAGGCCCAAGCAGGCTTCCCGAACTCCTTCCAGCACTTCTCCGATGGATGAGCTCGGCTTCCCGCAGCACTTTCGTGGTGGATAGGAGTTCCGGTCTTCCCAGAAGGTGTGCTCTTCCCAGATGCCCTGGGAGCCCCGCCTGATGCGATGAGTGCGGAAGTCTCGACGGGCTACGAGGAATGTGAGGTGGGAAGGTTGTCCCGCACTGAAGTGCGGCTGCAAAGATCTCCTCGGGGTAATACCCGGATCCCCCAAGCACCTGTCCTCGGATCATGTCGGCCAACTCAGGACGTAACCCGCTAAGAAACGCTCCCGCTCGGAGCTCATCGCGGTACCGTCGAAGTGTATCAAGATCCAAGACCAGTGGCTGATAGAGCTCGAGGTTAGTGAAGATGGCATCAACCGATCCATAGTAGCTCTGGAGAGTCCTAGTGCCCTGGCGACATGCAAATAGCTCCTCATAAAGGCGAAATGTCCGACTGACATTGCTCTTGTTGGCGTACATCGTCTCCAACTTGAGCCACAGGGCATGGGCAGGACGAGTCATGCTGAGCGGCTCCATAATCTGTGTCGCTACACTGGAGATAAGCCAGGAACATACCGCAGACTCCAGTCGGCTCCACTCCAAGTACTCCGGGTCCGATTCCTTCGGCGATGGATCGGTCAGATGATGCCGAAGGCCATGGGCGTTGAGGAACTCCACGAAAGCGCCCCTCCAGGGCCCATAGTTGGACCCGTCGAAAAAGTATGCCGGCTTGGCCAGGGCACTCACGATAGAGTGCTTTCCGGATTGCCGAGACAACCCCGTCGGCTGAGAGGGCTGAATGACCTCAGAGGATGACGACACGGTGGTAGGCTCGGCCATGTGGAGATCAGTGGCGACACTTGACAGCAAGGCGGCGGCCGGGCAAGGCAACGACAGCAGGGCGTGGCAGAGGGCAGTGTGGCGAGACGGCAAGGCAGCGACCGGCCGGGCTTAATAGGTCAGGGCGACGGCGAGCAGGGCAAGCAGGGCGAGCAGGGCGAGCAGGGCGAGCAGGGCGAGCAGGGCGAGCAGGGCGAGCAGGGCGAGCAGGTGCAGCGCCGGCAGCGCGCGTGCAAGCAGGGCGAGCAGGGCGAGTAGGGCGAGCAAGGCGAGCAAGGCGAGCAGGGCGAGCAAGGCGAGAAGGGCAGGGCGACGGTGAGCAGGACGACTCAGGCCAGGGATGCAGAGCGACGGCAATGGCAGGACGGCGGATGGGCAGGGCGCCGGCATAGCAAGGCGACGGCGCAGTAGGGCGACGACGACGCAGGACAAGGCAGGGCGACGCAGCGCGATGACGACCGCAGGACGTTCGCGACGACGACCGTAGGACGTTCGCAGGTCAATACGCAAATCGACCGCAGAACGATACCACCTGATGGCGGCTGATGGCGGCAACGTCGCAGGTCAAGACGGCGGCGCTTGAGGGCGGCGGCGTCTTAGGGCAAACCCTAAGTTTCCTATCGCTGACGGCGGCGGCGCTCTGATACCATGTTAGAAAGAGAACACGATAGGAGAGAGGAAACAAAAATAGGGTTTGATTAGACGTTTACATGCACGAGAGTGAGAGATATATAGAGAGGAGAGAGAGAGAAGAAATAGAGAGAGGAGAGAGGAGAGAGGAGAGTGGAGAGTGGGCCTTAAGGCCCAATAGGCTTTAACAATAAGGTTGGGTTACCTCTCAACAAGCGCTAAGTTTAACGTTTTCAGCAAGACTTAGCTTACTCTAGCAACTAATTAATGGTTGATATCTCAAGAAGTTTTAGCTCTTCATTATGGGTAGGTGGTGGTCCTTCTTCACCAATGTATGGTTTCAATTTATGTCCATTTACCTTAAAGGAATTTTTGGTCTTAGAATCTATAATCAAGACCGATCCATTGTCAAACGCTTCAAGGACCTAATATGGACCATCCCACCTAGAGCGCAACTTCCATGGAAAGAGTTTAAGACTAGAATTATGAAGCCATACCTTGTCATGAACATGAAAAGTTTTCTTATTAATATGCTTGTCATGAAAGGCTTTGTTTTTGGCCTTCTAAATCTCCACATTTTGATACAACTCATTCCATAATTCTTGGAGCTCTTGAAGTTGTAGAAGACTTTCTTTGCCGGCTTGATCAAGATATAGATTGAGCTTTATAATAGCCCAATACGCCCTATGCTCTAACTCAACGGGGAGGTCGCAAGTGATAACATGCTATTTATACATGAATTTACATGATTATTAATGCAAATAAAAGCATCAAATATTCCAAATGTATGCATGTTATCATATTTTAAGTACATTTCTATCATTTTGTATCATTTCATGTAATGATCTAAAAATACATCAATTTATGGATTATTATATATAATTAAAATATTATGATATTTAATCCTAATTATATTTAAGATCATGATCATGTTTTAATGATGAAAATATAAGAGAAAAGATATTTATTAACATTTATGTATTTTTATAAATTTATTTTATAAGATAAATGAATGTATTAATTTAATTAATATTTATTATCTTATTATTTTAATAATTTTACTTTTTATAATGATAGATTATTCAATTTCTGATCCAACAAAAAAATTTGAATTAATTTGGAATTGTATTTTGAAAGTTATGATTTTTACAATTTTAGAAAAAATTTCTAGAATTTTTTTGATTTTATTTAAGTGTATTTTCGATTTTTAAGTATTTAAATTAATTAAAATAAAAGCAAAAAGGGTGCATATTTTGCGCGAGCCCACGTGGATGCGACGTGGCACGCAAGGCCACGTGGTAGAGCCACGCGGACCAGCGCGAGTGCCTGTGTGGCATTGAGGTGATGTGTCGATATTTATATTTACTCGTATTAGTATGGTTATAGTACATATAAGCATACGATATTTCAGATTTAAGCTAACCGTTACGTCCGCTCTATCTTTTAAACGAGTAATTTCCCTTGTTTTTCTATGTGTGGGACTATGTTCCCTTTGTTTTCTTGATCGCAGGACGCGTGGCGTGACCTGAAGCGTCGGATCAACATCGCGTGGAACATCGTGCGTAGATGTGGTGGACGCGAGGTCCACCCAATCAAGGATCAAACACGTGCATTAAATGGAGTTTAAGTGAATTCATCTCATCCGTTAATCTCGCGAGTAATAAAGGCTGAGATCACTCGCGATCGATGGACTTTTCAACATATCACGATCGTTGGATTAAGATCCAACGGATGATCAAGCGACGCGACGTTTCAAATTAAAACACATGGACTCACCTCAGCCCTTCATCGGCGATCAAATGATTCGGACTTAATCGTGACGATTCGATCAACGGACGCTTCATCGCGACCGTTGATCGCGATGCACCTCTTCATCGGACGGTCGCGCCCCAATCTGCCCTTTAAATAACATGTTCTTCGTGACGGAAAGACTGGCCCTTGAATCTTCGAGAAATTCAAACTGTCCAGACACCAATTCAAGTGCTAATTTGATTTCTTCATGTTCTTGACTCATTTTCGCATCCAAGGAATGCTTGAAATCAAGATTTGATTAAGAGAGAGGAGAAATCACATCTTGAACTTCAATTTTGTCTTCGAAAACACGGAATGAAAAGTCATGCATCCGGCGATTAATTGGATCATTTCAAAGGCTACTTTAGGTTAGATTGCGTGTTTTCATCTTAATCTTTCATTACTTAGTGCTAATTTTACATTTTGAATCGTGGATTAAGTTTAATTTCGTTTTAATTTCGGTTTGAAATCAATTTCGCGATACCAATTTTCTCCTAATTTCAAACTTCGATTACTCAACGAATTCTTATCCAGATCACTTGATTTTTTATTCTGTGGATTAGAAATTGAGTTATCTTTCTTAATATCATAAATTGCACAATTTCTAATCTCAATTCATCATCTGATTTGATCAAATTTCAAAGATATCTCTCAAAATTCCCTAATTCTCTGTGGATTCGACCCTTATTTATTATTATACCCTTTAATTAAATTAATTAATCATAAATTGGTAAGTTTAGGACTTTATTTTGACACTATATCGTGTGTATTCAACGACCATACGAAGTAGTCTCGTCAGTAAGGTTTACCATAAATGAGCGTAGAAGGAGACATCCCGATGGGTGTCTTGAATGCGGTGCAGTAGGCCCATAGAACATCGGGTAGCTTCGCTGCCCAATCTCTTCCATCCGTGCGAATTATCGTATTCAAGATGTTCTTGACTTCTCTATTGCTGACTTCTACTTGACCATTTTCTTGGGGGTGATACGGGGTCATGACGCGATGGTGAACTCCATATTTCCTAAGTAAACTCTTGAAATGAGAGTTAGTAAAATGAGATCCACCATCACTAATAATCACTCTAGGATAACCGAATTCGAAAAATATATTGCTAACAATAAAATTATATACCACTTGATGATTGTTTATCCTTGTCGGTATCGTCTCAACCCATTTGGACACATAATCCACCCCTACAAGAATGTACTCTCTTCCCTCCGACGATGAAAATGGTCCCATAAAGTCAATCTCCCAAAGATAAAAAATCTCTACCTCAACAATGGGTTGCAAGGGCATTTCATCTCGCTTTGAGATGTTTAATGCGGATTGACACTTTAGACATTCCTTGCAATACTTGATCGCATCCTTGAATAGAGTTGGCCAATAGAAGCCACTTTGTAGCACCTTTGCTTCAGTCTTTCTCGACGCAAAATGCCTTCACATAAGGATGAGTGACACATCGATAAAATATATGCTTGCTCCTCCTCCGGAACGCATCGCCGAATAATCTGATCAGCCCCTACATGGACCAATTGGGGTTCTTCCCAAAAATAATATCGAATATCATGAGAGAATTTTTACTTTTGATGCGTGTTCCAATACTCAGGGACAGATTTTTGTGACTAAGTAATTGATAATATGTGCAAACCAAGGTACCTTAGTCACAACAGCGAGAAACTTTTCGTCGAGGAATATGTCACTAATCTCACCTGAAGATGTGGTATGAAGTCGAGAAAGGTGATCAGCCACTGAGCTCTCACTTCCCTTCTTGTGTTTAATCTCCAAATCGAATTCTTGAAGAAGGAGCACCCATTGAATCAGTCATGCTTTAGCCTCTTTCTTGGATAGCAAGTACTTAAAAGTGGCATGATCCGTGTACACAATGATCTTGCTACCCATGACATAAGGCCTAAACTTCTCCAAAGCAAAGACGAGACCGCCAACAACTCCTTTTCCATAGTCAGCTAACGTCTTGCTCACATAACAAATGGTAGTCGGCTTCTTGTCGATCCGTTGCCCCAAAATCACGCCAACTGCAAAATCTAAAGCATCAGACATAATCTCAAAAGGTAAGTCCCAATTAGGACTTAGTAAAATAGGTGCTTCCATTAATGATTGCTTTAGCTGCATGAAGGTGTGCTTCCCTTCATCCTCAATAATGAAATCATTTTCCTTGCATAAAAGAGAAGTCAATGGTTTTGAAACTTTAGCAAAATCTTTAATAAAACGATGATAAAAGCCGACATGTCTAAGGAAACTTCTAAGTTCTTGTATCGACTTTGGGAGTGCTAGGTCTTGGATCACCTCAACCTTGGCTTTGTTCACTTACAATCCTTTGCTTGAGACTAAATGCCCAAGCACTATACCTTCTCTTACCATGAAGTGCGACTTCTCTCAACTAAGAACTAGGCGTTTCTTAATGCAAATGTTGAGGATTCACGTTAAATGCTCTAAACATCGCTAACTAGTTATACCCGGAATAGCCGTAGAGGAAGCAATAAAATCCTTGACCTGAAAGCTTGTCAAGAATTTGGTCAATGAATGGCAAGGGGAAATAGACCTTTTTTATCACCGTGTTTGGCTTCCGATAGTCGATGCATACTCGCCATTTTGTTAGAAGACGTGTTTGAAGTTCTTCACCCTTGTCATTCGTTGTCATACTTATCTTTGCCTTCTTTGGGACGACATGCACCAGACTGACCCACGGACTATCAGAGATGGGATAAATGATACCTACATTAAGCCATTTAAGGATTTCATCCTTAACGGCATCCCATACCTTAGGTTTTAGCCGCCTTTGTGCCTCTCTAGAGGGACGAGAATCCTCCTCTAGGAAAATGAGATGATTGCACAAAGAGGGATCAATCCCCTTAAGGTCCGATAAGTTCCATCCGATTGTTTCCTTTCTTCCTCTCAAGACTGCCAATAGTCTCTCGTCTTGGTCCTTATCTAGCTGCGAGGATATAATCACAGGGTTAGCGCATTGATGATCAAGAAAATATATTTCAAATAAGAAGGTAAAGGTTTTAGCTTGGGTGACGTCTCGCTGGAGGGAAATGGATCGTCTTCGGGCTCCTGGAAACTCTCGTCCTCAATAGCTATCATTGTCTCCTCGATACAACTCGAAATCTCTGGATCCTCATAGATATCGACGGCGCCTACCTCATCGGACTCATGTGAAGGATGTCACATCAATTTTTTGATGCTCACCTTCATTGTGCTATCTCCTACCTAAATTATGACTTCTTCCTTGCCCCAATCCATAATAGCTTTCGCGGTAGCTAAAAATGGTCTCCCTAGTATGATGGGAGCATCGGTGAAATCCTTCGTGTATTTCATATCCACGATAATAAAGTCTACCAAAAAGTAACAGTTTTCTACCTTAACTATCACATCCTCTACAATACCGTGAGGTCGTTGATAAGCGTAAAAATGCGGTCGTTGAATGCGCAATTTTACGTATCAAACAAAATTTATACTGATCTCTTCAAATCTGAATTTTAAATTAGGACAGTGGCAAGTCGAGGTCGAATCCATTGGGAGGAAGGTTAAGAGATTGAAATCAGAAGATAACTTTTTTTATTTTTAGATTTAGAAAGCAGAAATGAACGGTGAAAGGAAGAAAATGAGCACGGAGATGAAATGAACCGAAAAAGTGCTTCCAAACTCCTTTGAGAGATTGGAAACCCTTGATCGATGGTGGAAATGTCATTTTTAGGGTTTGTAAACATGAAAATGTGAATGAACAGATGAGGAAAATAGAAGAAATAGATAGAAAACAATACTAATATAAAGATTCATGATGAAAACACAATCCAGTGATGCTCCCTAATCAAAACATACCTTCGAGAGCCTTATATTTCGCCCGGACTTGGCATCTTACATCCAACACGAAGAATGAACAGAAAAGGGAAGAAACTCACTAAGAATGAAGTTCAACACATGAACAATGATCCATCGTTGCTTTCTTTCCTTTTGGTTAGCCAATGCTAGAAGCAAACAACAAAACATTGATAACCCTAATTTTTTGTCTCAGAGCTTAAATCAGCCCCAACAAATTCGTGGAGCTTGAAATGATGATCATGTCCACAAAATTTCAGCTCCTAACTCCATCAGGATCATCTAATATCAAGGTTTTAATCTGGAGCATTTATGTCGTCGATCTGGTTTCTCTCTCCTCAGATCGCGCCGGTCAAACTGCGCGCATTTAAATTAAAAAGGTAATTTTCTCTCTCATCTCTCCTCTCTTATCTTCTCCCTTTTCTCTCTTATCTCTCGTCGATGGCAAAAAATGCGTGGTGAAGAAGGTGATGGTGAGCAAGGGAGCTTAGAGAGAGAAGGAGGGACATAAGAGAAAGAGAGAGAGAGAGAGAGAGAGAGGAAGAACACAATCTCGCGACAGAGATTTTCCATCGTGAGAGAGAAAGAGGAAAGGAGGAGAAAGAGTTCTCCTCGCGACGGAAGCAATTTCCGTCGCGAGGAGACGCGAGGAAAGAAAAACGCAAGAGAGAGAAAGCTGTGAGAGTAGGGAAGAGCGCAGAAGAGAGAGAAAGAGAGAGAGAAAACTGGGAGAGCAGGAAGAGTGCAGAGGAGAGAGAAAGAGAGAGAGAAAATTGGGAGAGCAGGAAGAGTGCAGAGGAGAGAGAAAGAGAGAGAAAAGGAGAGGGAGGCTTTTCCTCCTGCCTCTCCTCGCGACGGAATTCCCGTGTTATGATCTAAAATTACATCAATTTATGGATTATTATATATAATTAAAACATTATGATGTTTAATCCTAATTATATTTAAGATCATGATCATGTTTTAATGATGAAAATATAAGAGAAAAGATATTTATTAAAATTTATGTATTTTTATAAATTTATTTTATAAGATACATGAATGTATTAATTTAATTAATATTTATTCTCTTATTATTTTAATAATTTTACTTTTTATAATGATAGATAATTCAATTTCTGATCGAACAAAAAAAATTTGAATTAATTTGGAGTTGTATTGTGAAAGTTATGATTTTTACAATTTTAGATAATTTTTCTAGAATTTTTCTGATTTTATTTAAGTGTATTTTCGATTTTTAAGTATTTAAATTAAGTAAAATAAATCAAAAAGGGTGCGTATTTCGCGTGAGCACACGTAGATGCGACGTGGCGCAAGGCCACGTGGCAGAGCCACGCAGACCCGCGCGAGTGCCTACGTGGCACTGAGGTGACGTGTACATATATATATTTTTATTACATAGGTTATAGTACATATGAGCATTTCATAGAGGAACTCGATAACCGCTTAAAGTCGCTTCACCTTATATACCCAAAAATTCTCCATCTTTTTCTCCTTGTGGGACTATGTTCCCTTTGTTTTCTTGATTGCAGGACGCGTGGCGTTATGTGGATCGTCGGATGGAGATCGCATTGAATATCGTGCGTGGATGCGGTGGATGCAAGGTCCACCCGATAGCAGATCTCCAACGTGCTTCAATTTTCACTTAAGTGAGTCCATCTCAGCCGTTAATCTCGTGAGTTATAACGGCTGAGATCACTCGCGATCGGTGGACCTTTCGACATATCACGATCATTGGATTAAAATCCAGCGGATTATCAAGCGACGCGACGTTTCAAATTAAAACACGTGGAGTCACCTCAGCCTTTCATCGTCGATCAGATGATCCTGACTTAATCGCGACGATTCGATCCATGGACGCCCCATCGCAACCGTTGATCAAGAGGCGCCTCTTCATCGGACGGTCGCGCCCAAAATTTCCCCTTTAAATACGTGTTCTTCGCGACAGAAGAACTCGCCCTTGAAATTTCAAGAAATTCGAACTATCCAAACACCAATTTCAAGTGCCATTTGATTTCTTCATGTTCTTGACTCATTTCCGCGTCCGAGGAATGCTTGAAATCAAAGTTTGATCGAGAGATCGAGGAGAAATCACATCTTGAACTTCAATTTCGTCTTCGATAATGCGAAATGAAAAGCCATGCATCCGATGATTAATTGTATCATTTTCGAAGGCTACTTTGGGTTAGATTGCATGTTTTCATCTTAATCTTTCATCATATAGTGTTAATTTAACATTTTGAATCGTAAATTAAGTTAAATTTTAGTTTAATTTCAGCTTTTAATCAAATTCGCGATACAAATTTTCTCCTAATTTCAAACTTCGATTACTGCGCGAATTCTTATCCAAATCACTCGATTTTTGATTCTGTGGATTCGCAATTGCGCTATCTTTCTTAATATCATAAATTTCCCAATTTATAATCTCAATTCTTTGTCCAATTTGATCAAATTTGAAAGATATATCTCAAAATTCCCTAATTCTCCATGGATTCGACCCTTATTTACCATTATACCCTTTAATTAAATCGATTAATCATAATTTGGTTAATCGGAAAGAGAGATCGAGCAAGGGCGCGAGAGAGAGAGCTAGGGAGGATGGGAGAGAGGGAGGGAGGGAGGGCGGGAGAGAGTGATAACATGCAATCTTAACATGATAAAACATGATTATTAATGCAAATTAAGGCATAAAACATTCTATTTGTATGCATGTTATCATACTTTGAGTGCATTTCTATCATTTCATGCAATTTTATGTTATAATCTCAAAATGCTTTAATTTAGGGTTAATTATGATGAATTAAAGATAAATGATTCCATAACCTATCTTTACTTGAGATTATAAGTGGTTTTTAAAGTTAAATAATGAGAGAAATCATTTTATGAACATTTATTTAATTTTCTAAAGTTAAAATCTTAAAGAAATGAATGTATTTTTGAATTAAGAATTAAATCTCTTGTTATTTAAATAATTTGACTTTTTAGAATGATAGATAATTAAATTTCAGATCAAATGAAAGAAATTTGGATTAATTTGGAGTTGTATTTTGAAAGTTAAGACTTTTCTGGAATTTTCTGAATTTATTTTTGATTTAAATCTATTTAAAACAATTAAAAAAATATTAAAAAGGGGGTTGATTTTCGCGCGGGTCCCACGTGGGTGCGACGTGGCACGCAAAGCCACGTGGCGAGCCCCGCGGGCCCAACGCGAGCGCCTGCGTGGCGCGGAGGTGACATGTGGGTGCTATTTATATTTAATTGTAATATATAGGTTTTATAATACATATAAGTCTTCCGATTATCGGAAGACAAATTATTAACCCTCACATCCGTCACATGTTATAAACGCAATAGATTTCTTAATTTACTCTGTGTGGGACTAATTCCCTTATTTCAGGTAAGATCGACTGTTGGATTAAAGCGTGTGACGCATCGCGCGTCGATACGGTGGACGCGAGGACCACCGGATCACCGATCAATGCACATGCATTAAATTCCACTTGTGTGAAGCTCGTCAGATTAATCTCGACCGTTCATCAATCGATTTATAACGGTCAAGATTAATCGCGATCGGTGGACTCTTTGATTCATCAAAACGCATCTCAAACGCTCGATGAGATCCGACGGACGGTGTTTCACACATTTTATAACGCATCAACACGTGGCCTCCTCTCACGCGTCCGATTGCGATCAGATAGCCGCGACTTAACGGTAATAGTTCGTGATGAACCGTTTCATTAGAGCCGTTAATCAAGACGATCGGACGGTTACGCCCAAATCGTCTATAAAACAACGTGTTCTTCGATTTTGTAAGATATTCTCGGATGATTTCGCTCAATTGACCTATCTATACACATCAATTGGTTAAGCAAATCCTAGACCCTAAGTATGAGACCTCTAACCTAAGCCTAGGTGCAAGCAAGCGTGCCGATCAGCGGAGTCGACTCCGGGTGACCCGGGGAAACTCGCGATGATGGGTAGGGTGAGATCCTCTCGATCCACGTCCGGAAGCGTGGAAGTCGCTCGTCGTGGAGTAGCCAGGAGGCTGCAGCCCACGCTCGGTACCGGATCTGGCGCACGCGTCAGAAGTCTCGAACCTACAGCCGTACTATCCTATCTACGACGTCCGACTGCAAGTGGAGACGAGTAAAGGAAAATGATTCGAAAAGTAATTAACTTGAAAGAGGGGTCAAGCTAACCTCGCGGGGCGCGAGCCCGGCCTGGCCGGGGCGAGGGAGGTCGCTCTGGCGCGGCAGCGAGGCTCGGGCGCCGGGCGAGTCGGCGATGGAGCGCTGAGTAGCGATCGGCGCGGGGCGGGGCGCGGTCGAGTCGTGGCGAAGCCTGGACGGAAAGCAGCGAACACGTGAAGGCGGTAGTTGCGTCCGGTGCTCTGCTCGGGGCGGTCCCGGGCCGGGTAAGGGCGGTCCGGGGCCGGCCCTGGTCCGATCCGGCCGCTTCGGGGCTCGGCTTGGGCCGGCCTCGGGTCCGCTTCGGGGCCTGCTCAGCGGCTTGGACCGGCTCGTCCGGCTGGCGGCCCAGCGGTCTCGGGGCAGGTGGAGCCTGACCGGCTTGGGTCAGCTGGGGACCGGCTCCGCCCTGGGAACGCCCCGGGCCTGGCCGGGCGGGGCCTACTCCGGGTCAGCCCGGCCGGCCCTGGATGGCTCTGCTCCGGCCAGCGGGTTCGGGCGGCCCTCAGCGACCCGGCGAGATCGGGAGAACCGGGCGCGCCGGGTTGGACCTGGGCGAGCCGCTGAACCGAAGGGAGGGGTTGGGAACCCATTCCCGCTGAGTTGACTCAGCGGGGATCGTTCAGTCGTTCCCCAACCCTGGTTAGGGTTCCGCGCGGGCGGCCGGCGACGCGCGATGAGGGCGGTGGCGAGACGACGATTTCCGGCGCGATGGAAGCAGCGACCGGCGGTAGCTCGTGGAGGAGATGCTGGAGCGGCGATTTCGTGGAAGAGTAGGGCGGGAGCTGGTCGGAGGTGGCGCGGGAGGCGAGCGGAAGGCCAGGGTCCCGGGCAGCGATCGCGGCAGGGAGGGCTCGCGGCTACGGCGGCTGGGCGGCGGCAGCGGCAGCTGGTTTCGGCGGCGACTGGGTCCCGGCTTTGGAGGTCGTTAGGAGGGGATAATCGACCGGGAGGAGGGGGAAGGGTGGCGGCGACGGGAAGCTCGCCTGAAATGATGGTGGAGGTGGAGGTTGGGGGATTGATGGTCCGTGGAGGGGAGGAGGAGAGGGCGAAATCGTGGGGGGGAGGGAGGAAGGTCCGGAGACTGGCAGCAGGGCGGTTCGCCGGAGATGGGGCTGGAGATGGAGGTGGAGGGGGGATGAGCGGAAGGTGAGGTCCGTGGAGGAGATGCTATCGCCGGAGGCGGAGCAGAGATGGAGGTGGAGGTGGAGGTGGTGCTGAACGGCGCCAGCGGCGGCGGAGCAAGGGCGGCGGCGGCGGCTCGAAGGCGGCGGCGGCGGCGCTAGGTCGGCGGCGGCGGCTGGAGCAGCAGAGGGGAGTATCAGCGTGGCCGGGGCAAGGAGTGGCGGCGGTCGCCGCGGCGGCGGCGGCGGCGGCGGCGGCGGCGGCGGCGGCGGCGGCGACGACGGCGGTTGGACTCCTTCCCGGCCTTCCTTGAGCAGCCACTTGAGAGGGAGAGCACTCCTTTCTTTCTTCAAATGACGGCTAGGGTTTGTGGGGGTCCCTTCCCTCTTATAGAGCCCTTGTTGGGCCAAGAGAGGAAAGGGCCCACTTGAGGCCCACAACCCACACCCATACTCATAGAAATAGAAATAAGGTTCACAAAAGGGAAAGGGCCTTAGGCTAGGGTCCCGAAACAAAGGGAAAACCCACCCAAAGGCCTAAAGAGAGAGAGAAATAAACGAGGACCCGCTTAAACACGTAAGGGTCAAAAAGTTCATAATAAAGAAATAAAGAAGTAAAGATAAGCGGATAGATCCGCACGCGCAAAAAGGGCTCCTCCGCGCCGTGGTATCAGTGTCTTGGTGGCGACCGGGGTCGTACGCCACCAATCCTCCCGGGATCGAAGAACTTTCGACTCCGTCGAGTTGGCAAGAGAAGACGGCAGGGGCTCCAAATGATCCGATCGTAGTCGCTCTAGGTCCACCTCCGAGATGTATACGTCGTCCCTCCGTGGTCGGCCCGGCCGATGCACAAAGACTCTCCACGAAACTCCGTCCCCGAAAAGTCAATTACCTCCCGAAAAATCTCCTCAACTCGCTCGTGCCGATCGGGTGGTAACGCGGGGAAAGTGGACTTCCAGCAAACTCTCTCTCAAAGAATGGGCCGGTAGGTGAAGGCTTAACGTCGATGAAAGAGGTAGAGCTGGGTGCGACGTCGATCCATCACATGGAACGTGGAGCTATTCCCCCACGAAGGAGGGATGTCGACGACATAGGCGATCCCGCCTATCCTGGGAAAGGACTCGAGACGGGCCGGTGCTAAGAGCAGAGCATAACGCTCGGGCCTCAGCCCTAACCATAACCTCGGTCTCCCACCCGGAAGACCCGGGTCGACAAAGGGCAAATCGGCACCGCTTGTACGATGCATACCGACTCAATACTCTATCATGAATGTCCCGATGCAACCGACTAACATGCTGGGCAAATGCGACTCTGACCCTATAAACTCTAACATGAGGGTCGAGGGGAACTATGTCTAAGGGCTTGCGGGGTGCTAAGCCATGTGCAATCTCGACGGGGCTCACGCCGAGGTATGGTCGGAAGAGGGGTGGTAGGTGCACTCGGCGCATGGTAGGGATCACGTCCCAAATGGTCAAACTCGCTGGGCCGATGACCAAAGTCGTTTCCTCACGCTATGATCGATGACGTCGATCCGACCGTCAACTCGGGGATGATAACCGCTAGAGAATGTGAGCTTAGTCCCAAGTAAGCTCGCGAAAAGTCCTCCGGAAGTGACTAGTGAAACCGCAGGTCGCGGCTCCGAAATAATGGACGTGGATAGTCCATGTAGGCGCATAAGTGATGGCGCGCCTACCGAAGATGCATCGTCGGGCAAATGATGGCTGACGGGGCAACTCGGGGTGGTAGGATCACATCCACTAGTGATCTCGGAATAGCAACGCTGATCATGTCCCTCATCGGTGTGCTCGCTCGTGGTGCCGGGCCGGGAGCGGGGGCCTCGACGGCTGCGGGAGCGGCTGGCCCTGATCGGGGTGTGATCAATCAGCTCAGGAGTGTCATCGCACTCGCTCGCTGTGGCCTCATCAGCGAGATAAACATCGTCGCCCGAGGGAAGGTCATCCTCATGGGAGCCACTGGCCGAGTCCCTTGACCTCGAGAAGGAGGTTCCACAAAGGACACCGGCTGCCCAATGTCCTCGCCCGCACACTTGAAACAAGTGGTGTGGACTTGGGACAAAGCTGTCGTATCATGAGGTGCGTCTCGCGGTGGTGGTCGCCGAGATGATGCTGACGCTATCGACATCTCGGGTGTAGTCCGTCCATTCCCGATACTAGATCGTATCGGTGAAGCCGAGGTGGCCTGACTAGATCGCGTAGGAGCGACCCTCGTAAGAGGCTGAGATGGAGAAAAAAATCGAAGTCACTCGGTGGGTCGCACCATATGCTCCATGTGCTCCCTGACAGCATCGTGCCCCGTCCTGGGGAATGACGTAGACTCATACTCTCGAGGAACATACTTGTTCCTCAAGCGTTGAGCCATATCTATCCATGAAGTGATGGGCTGTCCTCGTCGATAAGCCGCATGACGCTCATCCTCCCAAAAGATCTTGGCGTGTCCGCCAAGTCTCGTCTCTGCGTACTCAACGCAGAGGTCGTCATCCATGCGATAGTATCGAAAGTAGGAGTTCATAGCGGACTCCCAATCGATATAGTCTCTAGGCCCTCGAGAGCCATAAAAAGACTAGATCAACGGCGCGCATACCTTCAAGCATGCGGGCACTATGATCCTCGTGTCGCCTATCCCGATCGTCGTATCGGCTCGCGCGGTAGTCATCACCAATGTCGTGGGTGGGGAGGACTCCGTAACGCCTATGATCGGGATAACGCTCATGATCGTGATAACGATCATAACGTGTGTCCCTCGGGTGCGCGAGTGTAGTCTCGCGCACGCGGATAGTCGCGATGATAAGCATCGCGATCCGGGCGACCGACGGGCAACTCGCCGATCGAGATCGTCTCGTCTGGGGAGGGTCACCTCTATATCTAGAGTAGTGTCGCTGATCCCGACCCCCGATCACGATCGTGGTGTCGATGGTCGTCATAGCGCGGTCGTGGCGGTGGCGGATGGGGTGGGTCGTCCAAATGAGCTCGATAGGCCTGTCCGCGACGGTCATATGTGTCCTCGGGGCTGACGACTCGTCCACTCTGCCGCGTCCCATCGTCGTGGCGTGGGGCACCTCGACGACTAGGCTCATCCCGATAATAGTGGTAGTCGTGGTAGCGGTGATCGTAACGATCACTACCGGGGTTCACGGGCCGCCGGGCTCGTGAAACTCTAGAGGGGCCTCGACTAACGAGCGGTGTGGTGAGCCGTGTGGATAGTGGTGGCAGCGGCGAACGGCTCGATCATCCAAATGAGCTGGGGTAGGCCTCGTTTCGTGGCGACCATAAGCATCCGAGGGCCAGCGATGGTACACTCGGTCGCGACCATCGTCGTGACGTGGGTCGCCTCGACGACTAGGATCATCTCGACAATCATAGTAGTCGGGGTAGTGGTGATCGTGATGATCACCATATGGCCTCACGGGCCGTCGGGGCTCGTGAAACCGCGGGGGAGGTGGCTCCGAGGCATCACACAAATGCCGTGAAGAAGGGGATCCTCCTCTAGCTCTGGCGGAGCGTGTCTCGAATGCCATGATGATAACCTAGGGGTGCCTATATGATGCAATGACCTAGATGATGTCCTAACTACGCTACGGAGGCTCAAGTGAGCGTCCTCAAGGACCGGGTTGGGCGAGAACCCAACGACCGCTCTGATACCAATTTGATGCAGGACACGGTGGTGAAACCCTCGTGCCTCGATCAATGGGACCGAGGTTGACCTGAGGTAGCCTGGTCAACCCTAACCTATGGTTAAGCAAATCCTAGACCCTAAGTATGAGACCTCTAACCTAAGCCTAGGTGCAAGCAAGCGTGCCGATCAGCGGAGTCGACTCCGGGTGACCCGGGGAAACTCGCGATGATGGGTAGGGTGAGATCCTCTCGATCCACGTCCGGAAGCGTGGAAGTCGCTCGTCGTGGAGTAGCCAGGGAGGCTGCAGCCCACGCCGGTACCGGATCCGACGCACGCGTCGAAGTCTCGAACCTACAGCCGCACTATCCTATCTACGACGTCCGACGGCAGTGGAGACGAGTAAAGGAAATGATTCGAAAAGTAATTAACTTGAAAGAGGGGTCGAAGCTAACTCGCGGGGCGCGAGCCCTGGCTCGGTCGGGGCGAGGGAGGTCGCTCGGGCGCGGCAGCGAGGCCTGGGCGCCGGGCGAGCTCGGCGATGGAGCGCGGAGTAGCGATCGGCGCGGGCGGGGCGCGGTCGAGTCGTGGCGAGCCTGGACGGAAAGCAGCGAACACGTGAAGGCGGGTAGCTGCGTCCGTGTCTGCTCGGGCGGTCCGGGCCGGTAAGGGCGGTCTCGGGGCCGGCCTGGTCCGATCCGGGGCCGCTTCCGGGGCCGGCTTGGGCCGGCTCGGTCCGTCTCGGGGCCGGTTCAGCGGCTTGGACCGCTCTGTCCGCTTGGCGGCCCAGCGGTCCGGGTAGGTGGAGCCGGACCGGTTTGGGTCAGCTGGGGACCGGTTCCGCCCTGGGAACGCCCCTGGGCCGGGCTCGGGCGGGCCTACCTGGTCAGCCCGGCCGGCCTGGATGGCTCTGCTCCGGCTCAGCGGGTTCGGGCGGCCCCTGAGCGACCCGGCGAGACGGGAGAACCGGCGCGCCGGTTGGGACCGGCGAGCCGCTGAACCGAAGGGGAGGGGGTTGGGAACGATTCCCGCTGAGTTGACTCAGCGGGGATCGTTCAGTCGTTCCCCAACCCTGGTTAGGGTTCCGCGCGGGCGGCCGGCGACGCGCGATGAGGGCGGTGGCGAGACGACGATTTCCGGCGCGATGGAAGCAAATGACCGGCGGTAGCTCGTGGAGGAGATGCTCGGAGCGGCGATTTCGTGGAAGAGTAGGGCGGGAGCTGGTCGGAGGTGGCGCGGGAGGCGAGCGGAAGGCCAGGGGTTCGGGCAGCGATCGCGGCAGGGAGGGCCTGCGGCTACGGCGGCTGGGCGGCGGCAGCGGCAGGCGGTTTCGGCGGCGACGGGGCCCGGTTTGGAGGTCGTTAGGAGGGGATAATCGACCGGGAGGAGGGGGAAGGGTGGCGGCGACGGGGAAGCTCGCCGGAAATGATGGTGGAGGTGGAGGTTGGGGGATTGATGGTCCGTGGAGGGGAGGAGGGGAGGGCGAAATCGTGGGGGAGGGAGGAAGGTCCGGAGACGGCGGCAGGGCGGTTCGCCGGAGATGGGGCTGGAGATGGAGGTGGAGGGGAATGAGCGGAAGGTGAGGTCCGTGGAGGAGATGCTATCGCCGGAGGCGGAGCAGGAGATGGAGGTGGTGGTGGAGGTGGTGCTGAACGGCAGCGGCGGCGGCGGAGCAAGGGCGGCGGCGGCGGCGGCGCTAGGTCGGCGGCGGCGGCTGGAGCAGCAGTAGGGGAGTATCAGCGTGGCCGGGGCAAGGAGGCGCGGCGTGCGCGGCGTGCGGCGGCGGCGGCGGCGGCGGCGGCGGCGGCGGCGGCGACGACGACGGTTGGACTCCTTCCCGGCCTTCCTTGAGCAGCCACTTGAGAGGGAGAGCACTCCTTTCTTTCTTCAAATGACGGCTAGGGTTTGTGGGGGGGTCCCTTCCCCTCTTATAGAGCCCTTGTTGGGCCAAGAGAGGAAAGGGCCCACTTGAGGCCCACAACCCACACCCATACTCATAGAAATAGAAATAAGGTTCACAAAAAGGGAAAGGGCCTTAGGCTAGGGTCCCGAAACAAAGGGAAACCCACCCAAAGGCCTAAAGAGAGAGAGAAATAAACGAGGACCCGCTTAAACACGTGCGGGACAAAAGTTCATAATAAAGAAATAAAGAAGTAAAGATAAGCGGATAGATCCGCACGCGCAAAAGGGCTCCTCCGGCGCCGTGGTATCGTGTCTTGGTGGCGACCGGGGTCGTACGCCACCACAATCTCTCATTTCTAATCTCCTCTAGACTCGATTCCGCGTCCACGGAGTGATTAAAAGTGAGATTTTATCGATCGATCAAGGAGAATTTGTCTCATGAACACTGATGCTCGCGTTTGAAATCTCGGAATGAATAGTCGTCGATCCGGAAATCAATTGGATCGTTTTGATCGCTATCTCGGGTTATAAAACAAGTTTTCCCTCTAATCTATTGTCGTGTATCATCAATTTGTAATTTAGGATCGTAATTTAGTTTAATTTCATTTTCAATTTCAGTTTATGCTCTTCTGATTTTTGAAAATTTCATCTCACTTCGCTCTTTGATTTCTCCGCGATTACTAATCCAAATCGAGTGATTTTTGATTCCGTGGATACATCTTTGAGTTATCTTTCTAAATCTACCATTTTCCCTAATTTCTCACCTCAATTCATCGTCCAATTTGATCAATCTCTAAAAGATGTCTCAAAAATACCTTAATTCCCTGTGGATTTCACCCTTATTTACCCTTATTTACCCTTAATTTTCCAAAATTGGTAAGTTTGGTTTTATTTTTGACACGAGACCGTGTGAAATCAATGACCTCACGGTCCTGTCTCATCAGAGAGGGAGAGGGAGAGAGGGAGAGAGGGAGGGAGGGAGGGAGAGGGAGCACTCGAACGTTTTAGAAATTTTCATGTTATAGAGGACTTTGAGTATAAAAATTTGAAACTGGTAAAGAATCCTAGTCTTCTAAAAGAGCAGCCCTTTGAGGAATTGAGCTCCAATAAGAATTTTGACGAAGGATGATCATTAAATTAGCTTTGAAAATTAATTCATGTGTGCTCAAGATGAAGATTCACGAACGCAGATTTGTTGGCTCAATTGATTAATCATGACCAATGATGAACTAAAAAGAGGGAAATTAAAATTTGAAGGTAAGACCACTTGGGAAAAACTCTCCATCGATTTGTATCATTACATTATCTTTCCCTGTGAACCAGACTTGGTATATACCTATTGAATCTTATCAAGTTAAAAAATATTTATCAAGTTAAAAAAAATAACTTCAATGACTTATTTTTTCCCAATTGCGTCAAAAAATTGTGATATTCAAAAAAAATCTGGAGATTTAAGTATTTATATCGTGTAAAATGAGTATTCGAAAAGTTCAATGCCTTAGGGGAAGTAAGAATATTGACTCAAAGATTTAAGATGTTCATTGACATGCTCGTATCTTTCACTCAAACCAAGAAAAAAGGCCTACAGAGAGAGAGAGAGAGAGCAAAATATGGCGGTGGTGTCCATTTCTTACTCAAAAAACTAGAATAACTCAATCTCCTAAAATCTTGAAATCGACCCACATAACAAACTTGGCATGTAGCACCAGACTCTTGTCTAACCCAAAAGTATCTAAGCATAACTATAGTAATAACCTTATATTAGTATCAATTTCTGTTGGTTGAATGTGACATGATTTCTCCGACCATCGCCACTGATCTCAGCTGCCATACTGATAAGCTGGTTCAAGCAAAGAGCTCTCAGAGCTAAATTAAAAGTTGAAATTTATAAATTTATGATTTTTATTTTTAATTATTGATATATTGTATATTTGTTGTTGAGAAGTGTTAATCTATTATCATTTGTTTGTGAAACATGTATTTTTATATTTACGTATTATGGAGTCATAAAAACCTTATACAATTTATTTTCATTTCAAATGACAAATCACTGAAAGTATATGGTGGCGTACGACCCCCGTCGCCACCAAGGCATGACACTACGGCGCCGGAGGAGCCGACACCCGCGCGCGTCCAGCCCCCTCGACAGGCGAAGACGAAGGATGCCGAGTTTCACTACACCAAGTGAGGACCTCATCTCGCCACGACACATTTCACAGGGCTCGCGCGCGCGTGGAGTTATCTTTCCAGTTTTTATTTCATTATGAACTTTATTAGCCCGCACGTGTTTAAGCGGGCCTTTGCATATCTTCTTCTCTCCCTTTTAGGCTTTCGGGTGGGCTCTTCCCTTTTTTCGGGATCCCATTCGTTAAGCCCTTCTCTTTGTGGACCTTTTTCTATCTTCTATGATTATATTAGGTGTGGGTTGTGGGCCTCAAGTGGGCCCTTTCCTCTCTCGGCCCACTAAGGGCTCTATAAGAGGGGAAGGGACCCCCCCACAAACCCTAGCCGTCATTTGAAGAAAGAAAAGAGAACTCTCTCTCTCAAGTGGCTGCTCAAGGAAGATCAAGGAAGGAGACCAACCGCCGCCTCCGCCGCCGCCACCGCCGCCGCACCTTCACGTGCCGCCGCCATGCACGCCGCCAAGACCGCCGCCTCCCCTTGCCTTGGTCGCGTAACTCCAGTGCACAGTCTACCCGCCGCCGCCATCGCCACCGCCACAGGCCGTCGCCACCGCCGCCACCGGAAGACTGCTCCACCTCCCCTCCTCCTCCACGGACCTTTCCGCATACTTCACCCCACCATTTACATTTTCATGACCACCCTCTTCCCAGCCTTTTCCCCCCATCGTCCATCCCGATTCTTCCCCACCTTCCCAATTTCCGGCATTCACCTTCCCCTCCTCCTCCCTCAGCCTGTCCTCCGATCTCGAATATCCAACACCTCCGTCCTCCCTGATCGTCCTCTTCTCCAGCCGCGTTTCCCAGTCTCCATTCTTCCGCCCGAGTTTCCGGCATTCCCAACCCCAATCCGCCGGTTACGCGCACCTGTTAATCTCCCCCTATCTAGATTTCCCGGACGATTCATCTTCCCTCCCACCAATCCCATCAACGATAATCGGTCCATCCACCCTGCAACTTCCCAAGTTCCCGATCCGAAATTTCCTGCGAGACTCCTCACTGCGCGCCACTAACCTACCACGATCGACGCTAGTTCCCGTTTCCCCCTCTCCCATCTGTTCCCTCGGGACTCACGGAACTTCCTTCCCTCCTGACGTTGCCACAGGACAGACAATCTTCACCGCCGTCCGCCTATCCACGGCCAAACATCCTCTTCCCCCACCACAATTGTTCCACCCACGAACTCCTAACGCTGAGGTTCCCAAGGACCTCCGCCACATCGTCAACGCTTAAATCTCCATCCTTCCGTTCTGCCGCATCCCGCCGGCGTCGGCAGCGATTTCCCCACCTGTCGACTCCGCCGAGCCTTCCGCGGCTCCACCTCCTCTGGCCTGTCACCCGAAATTCCTTCCCGCCTCACCTACTCACCATCATCCTGTCATACGAACGCTGAAACTCTCAACCCAAATTTGTTGATTGGACGGATTCCACCCATCACCGGACGTGCTAACTCTATCTGACGTGACGTCTGCCGACGTATTGCTAGGCTGCATCTACGGAATTTGATCTGGGCTTGTCTCGTCCTTCCCCTCCGTTTGCTAACGCGATTCATCCCCACCGATGGCCTCCCACTTCTTCCCCCCCCCTCTCAACCGTGTGTCCACGTCCCCCTCCTATCGATTCCGGTTACGCTCCAGACTGACGCTGATCGGACTGCGCCCCACCGTTGGTTGTTGTCCTCCCGCCAGTTCGACACCAGCGCCTAGAATCTTCTCCAACATTTCGAAACCTCATTCGATTCGCTTTAGCCGACCGTCCACGCCCCGCACGAATGACCGACCCCTCGCCACGACCGACCGGGCTCGCGCTCCGCAGGTTAGGCACACATTCCCCTTTAATTTACGTCAAGTCTATATTTCCTTCAGTCTTTCCCGCACCGTCTCCGCCGCCATCGGATTTAGTATAAGCGAGTGTTTAGACGACAGTGATAGGATTCCAATCGTGGTCCAACCCGTCGGGTTGATTGTCGAGCTCCCCTCGGCGACTCACAGCCCAACGCCCGCGAGGACGTGGACCGGAAGGCATCCCGGACGGACTCTACTCGGCTCACCCCAGGGACTACGGAGACGACGCTCGAGACGGCACTCTGCTTGGTCGCACCACTAGTTCATTTCATCATCTTAGAGATCCCCTACCCTCCCCCTAGTTTCGCGGTGTTAGATCAGTTTCGCACCCGGTCCTGCATCAGTATAGGTTTCATCGAACCGACACTGGATAATATCGTCACCGACACCGAACCGAAGTTAGGTATAGGTTTAGGTTTTCACAAAAAACTGGTACGGACACTGAAACCGGAGAACCTTAGTATGTTTCATCAGATCCATTAATCAAAGATTAAATTAAGATCGGACGGTTACGCCCAAATCGCCCTATAAATTGAGGTGTTCTTCGAGATTGTAAAGTATTCGAGAGAAATTCGAGTAAATCGAACTGTTGAGACACCAAATCTCTTGAATCTCTTGTTAACAATTGCTTTTAGACCCATTTCTGCATCTATGGAGTGCTTGAGATCAAGATTTCGACAATCGACGAGGAAGAAATCGACGCATGAACTCCACGATCGTGATTTTCTAAATTTTGATGAATAGCCTTGATTCCGGCGATTAATTAGATCAATTTGATCACAATTGTGGGTTAGGGATCATGTTTTATCCTAATGTATCTTTTTTTAGCATTTAATTTCATTTTAGAATCATAATTTGAGTTAATTTAGTTATTAATTCTAGATTTTCACGATTTTTATTTTCAGAAATTTCACATTTGTTCATTTGATGATTTCTCCATGAAATCAAATCCAAATTGAGTGATTTTTGATTTTGTGGATTCCTATTCGAGTCCTCTTTCATAAAATATCAATTTTCTCAATTTCTATCACCGATTCTTTGTCCGATTTGATCAAATTTGAAGAGATCCTTCAAATTTTTACTACTTCCCTATGGATTCGACCCTTATTTACTATTACACCCCTCAATTCGTGAATTAATCTTGAAATTGGTATGTTTGAACTTTATTTTGACTTTTGACCGTGTGATTTCAACGATGATATGGTCTCGTTCCGTCATTGCCAGCCCGTTGGGTGCCGAGCTAGACCACGTACACTAGGAGATATGGAGTATGTAAGAACTCACTTATGGAACATTCCCGTCATCGATTACCTTGTATGTATAATCCTTCATTCACATTAGACTCATGAATGACTTAGAGTGTGGTCAACTGTCAAACCCTAATCGGTCACTCAAGTTATTACTAATGTGTGTATAAATCATCGAGGAACTCCTTCTCCGATATTTCTAATACCTTGGCCAAGGATTTTATCGCATCTCATTCCTTGAGTCAATCGTCTCAAATACCGAGGGTGGATGATCCCATCTTGATCACACAATCATGTGCATACCAAGGGGCGTGGCTCAAGATGGCAAGGAGATGCTCATCGGGGAATGTGTCACCGATGTCTCCTCCTCTTGGAACGTGGAGACGCGCTAAGTGGCCTGCCACCGAGTTCTCGCTGCCCTTCTTGTCCTTGATCTCCAAGTCAAATTCTTGAAGGAGCAGCGCCCATGGTATAAGTCGTGGTTTGGCCTCTTTTGGAGAGCAAGTATTTCAAGGACGTATGATTAGTGTAGGTAATGATCTCCCCAAGATGTAAGGCTGGAACTTCTCGATTGCGTAGCCCATCGTCAAAAGCTCTTTTTCCGTAGTCAAGTAGTTTATTTGAGCTTTGACAAGGGTCTTGCTTGCATAGCATATGGCCGTCGCCTTCTTGTCTAGTCATTGCCTGATAACATGCATTTATAACTTCAATTCTTATCCTAATTACCTCATATTCATGCTTATTTTATGAGAATATGATGCATGTTATCATACTTTTTAGGAATTTTCTCCATTGGTATGTCATTTCACTAAAGTTGATATTTATGCATAAATTAGGGATAATTTCATGCTTAATAGATGATTAATCTTTTCTTAAGTTTCAATTAATAGAAGTTAATCTCTTTTATTGAATGATTTTGACTTTAGTGCATGTTTTGAAGAATAATTTCAAGATGAATTTATGATTTAGAATATTTATTACGAAATGAGTAAGTAATTTTTAATTCATCTTGATTTCTTCTTTGAAACTATATTTTAAATGACATGATGTTAAAAAGGAAGAAATTTGTGATCCAATGGAGAAAATTTGGATTAAAAAGGAGTTGTATATTTTAAGTTATGAATTTGTGATCCAATGAAGAAATTTATGGCCTTTTCCAATTTTTATTTGATTTTTAAATGAATTTTTAAGTGTTTTTTTCTTTATTAAAATTACGAAAAAGGGAATTTACTTACCTGCAGGATGACACGGCGAGCGGGGCCAGCTGGCGCGCCGACGTGGCGAGCGGGACCACCGCGCGGTTGCGACGCGGCGCTGAGGCCATGTGGCAAAGCCGTGGGTGGCCCACGCAGGGCGCAAGAGGCGCACAGGGCGCAGACACGTGGCAGGAGGCCACGCGTGTCCACGGGGGTCCACGTGGGCGCCCGTGTGGGGCACCACGTGGTAGGTAAGCTTGGCAGATGGAGGGCCCACGGGCTAGTGGGCCCTAGTTAGGTATTGAGGGCTGTAACGCAAATGCGTTACCACGCCCCACATTTTAAGCTTGATCTACCTCTTTTCTTCTTCCGTGTGGGACTATGTTCCCACACGATTTACCTGTTATAGGCGACGTGGACGCACAGTAGGCGTCGGATTGCATCAGAGCCATCAGAGATCAACGCAAGGGCGTCGATCGCGTGGACATGAGTCCACGCTATCTTCATCAAGGCATGTGCGGCAAAACAAGTTTAAGTGAGACGCTAGATGGACGACACGTGGCAGGGTGAGGAAGCATAGATCTTCATCGAACGGCTGCGATTTTTCGTGATTGGAGGCATTGTGCGATCGCAGATCTTCATCGGACGACCGCGATTTTTCGCGATCGGAGGCACTGCGTGATCACCCGATCTTCATCGGACGGCCGCGATTGTTCGCGATCTTGGCGACGCACGTGGAGCCATCACGATCCCTCGATCTTCATCAAAGGGCGGGGAAGACTCGTGGAAGAAATCCACGATCGTGGCGCGATCGAACCGCGATCACGGTGTGATCAAGCCGCGATCGTGGCTCCTTAAATGCGGAATCAATGCTACGATCGTTAGACGGTGTTTGTTGGAGAATCGAGAGCACGATCGACGCACGATTGTGGCCCGATCGTGGCGCGATCGTGGCTCTTTTGAAGCAAAATTGTGGCTCATTCAAGGCCAATTCGGAAGCCACGATGCCGCCAAGGGGAATCACTCCCATGACCTCATCAATCAGCCACGATCTTCGAGCGAAATTTCCCTTTAAAAGCATGTATTTCCCTTCTTATTTTCTCAACTTTTGATTGATTCGTGAAGTAAATTAAGCAAATTTTGAGGAAGATCTCTAGTTCATTGTGATCCCCCCGCGTTTAGACTCGATTGTGAAGCAATTGGAGCGGGATTGATCACGAATTTCTCCTTGATTTCATCGAATTTTCCCCTTGAATTCCGAACGTCCACGAGGAAGAATCTGAGAAAATTCGCTTCAATCCACGAGAATTGAAGCCCCATTCTTGCAGAAATCGGGTTAGTAGTGAGATTTGATTGATTATCAAGAGGTAATTTGAGTTTTTATTAGATTTATAAGTTTAATTTTGTAAATAAGTTCTTAGTGTTCTTCATTTTCCCCAATTTTTAGTCCAAAAATTGCTAATTTTGAAAAATAGGATATCTCTCTTATTATAATTCCAAATCACTTGACTATGGTTTCAGTGGATTCCTATTTTCCTCAGCTTTCCGTGGATAGAAAATTCATCGAATTCCGAGTTCATTTGACCCTCCAATTTGACATTTGACCGAGGACTACTCATCTTTCATCAGAAGTCAAACGTTGACTTTCAGGGTCAATTAATTTTAATTTAGAAATCAGAATTCAATAATTTTGGTCTTGTTAGATTCCTCTAGTTCTTAGCTTTCCACTGACATATAAATTGTAAGATTCAGATTTCATTTGACCGGTCAATTTGAAGATTTCCTCTGAGGTTTTCATTTCGGGGATTTTCTGATATTTGATTTTCAATAATTCATAGTAAATCCATTTCTTATCCAAAAATCACGAATTATATATCAATAGATTCCATTTTTTCTCTTGTTTCCAAATATATAATTTTCGTAATCTTCTGACTCTGTTTGGTTCTCCGATTTTACAGAACACCTACTGTTGGTCAAAGTCAATGCTTTGACTTTGACTTTTGACTTTTCTCTAACAAATCGGAGAATTGAATTCTTAAAACCACTATATTTAGTCTATTTATATAATTTCTATTCATTATATATTATTTTCACTTCTTTAAAACCCCTTTTAAACCTAAGTTTGACCAAGTCAACTCTACGATTAAAGTGAATCCTGCTCTCTGTGGATCGACCCGATACTTACACATTATCTGATTTTATATCGTATCTCTGTGAGTTCGGTTTTATAAATTTTTTTTGACCGGCGTTTCTATGATTTAACGACACACGAAAACGCTCCGTCAATTCCCCAAGACCGCTCCTAGTCCGTAGTCCGAAGCGTCGCACATGATCTTGAATGGTAAGTCCCAATTAGGACTTTGTAGAATCAGTGCCTTAATCAGTGCTTGCTTCAGCATCACGAATCAGCCGTCAATCTGGGATCCAACAAACGGGAGTTAACGGTAACGATTCGCGATCGACCGTTTTATCATAGCCGTTGATCGGCTTAATCGGACGGTTACACCCAAATCCCCTATAAACTAAGATGTTCTTTCGATTTGTAAAGTATTCGAGAGCAATTCAATCAAATTGAACTGTTTAGACGCCAAATCTCTTGAATCTCTTGATCCCAATCGCTTCTAGACTCAATTCCGCATCCACGGAGTGCTTTTGATCAAGATTTGGGTGAAAGACGAGGAAGAAATTGACGCTTAAACTCCACGAATCACAATTTTTGGATTTTTGATCAATAGCCTTGATTCCGGCGATTTATTGGGTTAATCCAATCGCAATTGTGGGTTAGTGGAAGTGGTTTTGCCTAATCTATCGTCTATTCATGTTTAAATTCTGTTTAGATTAGTAATTTTGATTACTTTCATCTTCAATTTCGGTATTTTTCTTCTTCCAATTTTTGGAAATTTCATCCCACTTCGATCTTCAACTTCTCTGCGAAATCAAAGTCAAATTCAATGATTTTTTATTTCGTGGACTTATCTTGAAGTTCTCTTTCATAATATGTCATTTTCCCCCAATTTCTATCATCGATTCATCGTCTGATTTGATCAAATTCAAAGAGATCATCAGAAATTTCCCTAATTCCCTGTGGATTTGACCCATATTTACCATTATACCCCTCAATTCAAGATATTTTCATTAAATTGGTAATTTTGAACTTTATTTTGACACAAGACAGTGTGCAATTGACGAACTCGCGGTCTCGATTCGTCAAAGGGCGCCGTTACTGGGGAATTAAGGCAAATTTTTTATCAATTTAGTCAATTTTGACTTGGTTAACATTAATTTTTAATTTAATTTCTTGAAATTCACGCAAATCAATCGTACATTGAGTGATCCGAAGTAGAAATCAATCTTCATGATCCTTAATTGGATAAGATTAAGTGAATGTGCCCCTTTTCTAAGGATCACAGGCGATCACTTCTTCAAAATCGCGTTAAGAACGCGTCACTCTGACGGATACCGACATTCATGTACGGTTGAATTAAATTTTTGATAATTTTATAAGTATTTATAAGATATATTCATCTTAATACCCGACCCACTCTTCATGATACGACAAACGACCTGGAGATTACGGAATAATCCTTTAAAAGTAGATCTTTTCGAGCGATCCTCGCAATCCCCCGACACTACCGAGATCGACACCACCATAGATCCAATAGAACCAATTGAAATGGCCTGGAATGACAAGGGAAATGTGAGAAAATGCCTTAGTGACTACGCTAGGCCCTTCCTCCAGAGACCTGTCACTAGAATTCACACACCCTTAAATAGAGGGACGAATTTTATAATCGATTCCCATGTAATGAGTATGCTTCCTATCTTCCATGGTAAACCTTCTGAAGATCCTTATAGACGCGTAGACGAGCTTTCCTAAGTTTATGAAATTAACCATTTTCAGAATGTCCGTGCCGACACGATGAAGATGAAACTCTTTCCCGCTACCCTTAGAGATCGAGCCAAGGATTGGTTTTTAAAATTAGTGAAAGAATTCACTGTTAGATCTAATCTCTATTAAGTGGACATAGTTATGTATTATTGTGGATTAGCTATCATTTTAATCCCATTAAGCGATTCAATTATGTTTAATCTAGGGATTACGATATTCATATATGTGTGGAGGTTAATTATGTGTAGAGGCAGTAAATTAATCATTAGTTATTAATGGGCTGACTAATGACTGATTAGAGGCTTAAACTTCCCTCTATCCCTATAAATAGGAGGCCATAGTCCACTTGGATTACCTGATGCTCATAACCCTCAAGAGAGAATCCTATTTCCTCTAGAAATCAGGAGGTTACATCAGGAATATTCAAGAAGACTATTCTCCAATTCAGTAATCTACTTCTATGAAGATCAATCTGGTGAATCAAGGTATGAGTTTAATTCCGGTTTATCAATATGATTATTTTGATGAATCATGATGCATATTCAAGTTCCAACATTCACCAGTTGAACCGAGATGGAAGAGGAATTTTTAAGAAAATACTATTCCGTAGGGAAAACCACCTCCGTCCGGAAAGCCATCCACGAGTTTACCCAAGGCACGAGTGAAACCTTACACGAGGCCTGGGAGCAACTTAGAGACTTAACTAGGGAGTGTCCATACCATGGAGTGTCTAACCATGAACTAACGTAAATATTTTATGACGGGTTAGGCCTGCAAGATAGATATATTTTAGATGCAGCAAGTGGCGGCACCTTCATGAGCAAATATAAAGACGGCGCGATGGAACACATCGAGACGGTGGCGGAAAATAGCCACCATAATGCGGCGAAACTATTTGGAAGAGGTGCGGTGCCAAAAACAATCGACGCCAAATCAGCGGAGACGGGGATGCTTCTAGAAAGAATCGATAAAATGGCAGAAGTCCAGAATTTGCTATTGGACTGACTCATTATCCGTAACGGTTCTGAAGGACTCGCCCCTGTCTCACTTCAAGAGGCATCACCATGTGCAAATTGCTCAAGATTCGATCATATCGAATTAGATTGCCCCGTGATGGCAATCCAAGGGCAAAACATGTTTAGACAAGGTCCATCGGGAGGACCGACTTAACAGAGACGACCAAACTTTCCGGGTACATACCCTAACTACTATAATACCCCTGTTTTCAAAAATCCTACGCAAAATGCAAGATTTCGAAGGAACAACGATCAACCCTATCCTCCATCATACAATGGTCAGCAACAACATCAACAACCCTACGCTAATCAAAGACAGTCGTCATTCATCCCGCCGACTCAACCACAAGCTTACACGCAAGTGACTGATCATTTTCGTGCGTCGTTAAATCACAAAAATGTTGGTCAAACAAAATTTATAAAACCGAGCTCACAAAGATAAGATATAAAATCAAGTAATGTGTAACTATCGAGTCGATCCACATAGAGCAGGGTTGACTTTAATTGCGGAGTAGACTTGGTCAAACTTAGGTTTCAATGGAGTTTTTAATAAGTAAAAATAAGAAGTAATGAGTGGAAATGATATAAATAAGCTAAATAAGAAGTTTTAAGAATTTAATTCTCGGGTCTGACAGAGAAAAGACAAAAGTCAAAGTAAAAGCATTGACTTTGACCAGTAGTAGGTATTTTGAAAAATCAGAGAACCAACGATTGTCAGAAGATTACGAAAATTATATACTTAGAATCTAGAGAGAAAATGGAATTTATTGGTATATAATTCGTGATTTTTGGATAAGAATTTTATTTACTATGAATTACTAAAAATCAAATATCAGAAAATCCCCGAAATGAACACCTCAGAGGAAATCATCAAATTGACCGGTCAAATGAAATCCAAATCTTACAATTCATATGTCATGGAAAGCTAAAAACCAGAGGAATCTATAGAAACCAAAATGATCGAATTCAGATTTGTAAATTGAAAGTAATTGCCCCGAAAGTCAACGTTTGACTTCTGATGAAAGAAGAACAGTCCTTGGTCAAACATTAAATTGGAGGGTCAAATGAACTCGGAATTCAATGAATTTGCTATCCACGGAAATCTGACAAAAAGAGGAATTCAATGAAACAAAATCAAGTGTTTTGGAATTATTATCAAAGAGATATCTTATTTTCAAAATCAGTAATTTTTTGGACCTAAAATTGGGGAAAATGAAGAACACTATGAACTAATTTGCAAAATTAAACTTCTAAATCTAATAAAAACTCAAATTACCTCCTGATAATCGATCGAATCTCACTATTAACCCGATTTCCGCAAGAATGGGGCTTCAATTCTCGTGGGTTGAAGTGAATTTGCTCAGATTCTTCCTCGCGGACGTTCGGAATTCAAGGGGAAAATTCGATGAAATCAAGGAGAAATTCACAATCAATCCCGCTCCAATTGCTTAGCAATCGAGTCTAAACGCGGGGGATCACGATGAACTAGAGATCTTCCTCAAAATTTGCTTAATTCCTTCTCGAATCGATCAAAAGTTGAAGAACAAAGGGAGAATACATGGCTTTTTAAAGGGAAATTTGGCCCGAAGATCATGGGCAATTGAAGCGGTCGTCGGCGCAGTTTGAGGGTGTTGTGGGAGCGGTTCCTTGGGGCGACGTCGTGGCTTCAGTTCCGCTCCAATTTAATGGTAAGTTAGCTTCAATTTCACTTCAAAAAGAACCACAATCGTGCCACGATCGGGCCACGATCGCGCCGCGATCAGGCCACGATCGTGCGTCGATCGTGGTGTTGATGGTCCAACGTCCACCGTCCGATGATCGTGGAGGTGATTCCAAGACGAAAACTGCACGATCGCGGCTCGATCGCGCCGCAATCGCGGTTCGATCGGACCGGGATCGTGGAGTTCTTCCATGAATCGTCTAAGTCGTCAGATCGCGATCGCGAGGAGCGTCCACCGCCAGCCGTTCGATCGATGAAGATTGCGATCAAAGTGTGATGACGATCATAAGCCTCTCATGACGCCACGTGTTGCAAGGTACGCCCTTCGATCAACCTTCACTTATGCGATATTTGTGCACGTGCTATATTGATGATCGCGTGGACTCGGGTCCACGCGATCGATGGATGTCTCCTCTTTGCGATCGAGTCCGACGAAGCTCATAGCTCCACGTGTCCTGCACAGGTAAGACGTGTGGGAACATAGTCCCACACGGAGAAAAAATTGGGAGATAACTTGCTTAAATAGCGGGGCGCGGTAACGCATTTGCGTTATCGCCCCAAATGACTAACCAGGGCCCACTATCCCGTGGGCCCTCCAACTGCCATCCTTACCTGCCCACGTGGCGCCCTCACGGGCATCCGTGTGGACCTGTCCGCGTGGCCTCCTGCCACGCGTCAGCGCCACCTGCACCTCGCGCGGACCATCCGGGCTCTGCCACGTGGCCTCAGTGCCGCGTGGCACCCACGCGGTGGTCCCGCGCGCCACGTCAGCAATTCGTACACGCCACGTCACCTCCATGCCACGTCATCACCTGCAGGTTAGTAAACCCCTTTTTTTGCGATTTAAATAAAGGAAATTGATATAAAAATCAATTTAAAAATCAAATAAAAATCAGAAAATGGCTAAAACTTCCAAAAATCATATCTTAAAATATACAACTTCTTTTTAATCCAAATTTTCTCCATTGGATCACAAATTTCTTCTTTTTTAACATCATGTCATTTAAAATATATATTGAAAGAAGAAATCAAGATGAATTAGAATTTACTTAAATCATTTCTCACTAAACATTATAAATCATAAATTCATCTTGAAATTATCCTTCCAAACATTTACTAAAGTCAAAAATCATTCAATACAAGAGATTAACTTCTATTAATTTAAACTTAACAAAAGATTAATCATCTATTAAGCATTAAATTATCCCTAATTTATACATAAATATCAACTTTAGTGAAATGACATGCCAATGGAGAAAATTCCTAAAAAGTATGATAACATGCATCATATTCTCATAAAATAAGCATGAATATGAGTTAATTAGGATAAGAATTCAAGTTATAAATGCATGTTACCAGCAAGCCCCAGGCCAGACCGCGCTGGCATTCGACCCGATCCTTGGCGCCATCTCCCAATTAATGGAGCAAATGACGCGGATGAATCACACGTGGACGAAATTCAGGATTTCTTGAAGACGAACGTCCAACAGGTAACTTTTACTGACCAATTACCCTCGCAGGCCACAGCTAACTCAAGGAATCAAGGGGCCTCGTCGAGCTAGACGCACAACATCAACCATGTACACGTCGACAAGGAGGCTGTGCAAAATGTCACTAGCCATATCGAGCCTTCCAAGTGGAAAGGACCTACCGGATCCATAAAAATATTATCCTATCCACCAAGGCCCGATCGAAGAAGAAGAAGCACTAATTATCATCAAGCAAGACAGTTCGGAGGACGAGGAAGAATAGGCTACGGCTGAACCTAACCCCAAAAAATACAAGCCCCCTGTGCCTTATCCTCAAGCACATAATCGCCCTAAAGTCAAGACCAATGAAACCGATGACAATCTATTAGACACCTTTAAGAATTTAACCATCATCATTCCTCTAATAGATTTCATCAAGCATATCCCTTCCTATGCCAAATTTCTCTAAGGTATATTGGTGGCGTACAACCTCTGTTGCCACCAAGACACAATATCACGACGCCGGAAGAGCCCTTTCGCGTGTGTGGATCTATCTACTTATCTTATTTCTTTATTGTAAACTTTTTGACCTGCACGTGTTTAAGCGGGTCCTCGCTTACTTCCCTCTCCTTTCTAGGCTTCCGGGTGGGTTCTTCTCTTTTCGGGATCCCATTTGTGAAGCCCTTCTTCTTTGTGAACCTTATTTCTATGAGTAAGTTTACGCTTTGGATTGTGGGCCTAAAGTGGGCCCTTTTCCCCCTCAGCCCATTTTGGGATCTATAAGAGGGGAAGGGACTCCCCCACAAACCCTAGCCGTCATTTGAGAAAAGAAAGGAGTTTCCTCCATCTCGAGTAGCTGCTCACGGATGGTCGGGGAAGGAGTCCAACCGCCGTCGCCACTGCCGCCGCCGCCGCCGCTGCCGCTACCGCCGCCACTCCTTGCCCTGACCACGAGGACGTCGCCTTTTCTGCCGTCGCCGCCGCCACCACACGCCATCGCCGCCGACGTGCCTTGCCGTCGATCCTTCTGCGCGACGTTGTCGTCCCCAAGCTACCGCCGTCGTTGCCCTTGCGCCGCCGCCGCCGCCACCTCAGGACCGCTGCACTGCCATCCCCTCCATGCTCATCTCCATTTCTAGCTCCCCTCCAGCTACCTCGCTCAGCCTCTTCCCCTCTCCGATTTCTCCTTCATCTCCATCTCCGGCGAATCTCTCGTTCCCAGTCACATTCCTCCTCCCTGAACCCCTCTTCTGCTCCACCTCCCGCCGGTCATTCTCGGCCCCAGTTCCCCCTCTTGATTCTCCCCTTCCTCTCCATTGCCAACTCCCGTTCTTGCTTCCTCCCGCTCCACCTCAACTTCCCTTCCGAACACGACTCCTCAGCCGAATCTGCTCCTTCACCATGTCATCTGAGCATCCTTCCCCCCCCACCCCTGATGTAGGCCACACATCTACAAGTAGAGGCCCAAATTAAGCAGTCCAGCTGTGAGGCCCAGTTAAGCTTAATGGGACTGGGAGACTCCCTAGAAACTGACAAATCTACAGTGGATCACCTAGGGACACACCAATATATTTTGTCAGATTCTAGAGATGCTGGAATATCTCTTTTCAGGCCCCTATCTGAGCCTAGAAGCTTCCTTTTGTGGTGTCAGGTCTAATCGTTGACACATGCATGATGTTAGTGTTATAGTTCCAAGACTTTGAATTGTCATTTCAGGGGTCACATCACATGGATGACCCTTCACCTTTTGAGGCCTATATGAGGCCCCCCGTTGTACACTTTGAACTCACAATTTGAAGTTATCCCATTTTGAGAGCTCTGCTTTCTTTTTGAGTGTTCTCTGGTTAGAGAGTGCTCTGTGCTTGGGGATTTAAGTACACCCCCTTGTGGATTCAAGGGTTGAAGAGGTTAGTTCTGTGGATTCAGATACTAACTCTTCTTGAAAACCAAGGCTTGTGGATTCAAGTACTTGTTCTCCTGTGTTCCTGCGCTAAGGCTACGTCACCCCCCCCCCCCCCACGATCTGTCAACCACCCCGCATTTCCCGCTGCCCCCACCAGTTCTGCCTCCCCCTGCCAGTTCTGCCCGAGAGCTCCCCCCCTCTCTCTCCAATTCCGTCGCCTACGCCCCGACACCCAACTGTCGCCCCCCCCCCCCCTCCACTTTCACTCCACCAAGGTTCCACGTGACGTCCGCCGATTGAACTCCCATCCCTGCCAGCCATCCTCATCTCCTACTAACTTGGCTGAATTCGCCCCTCGTCACGCAACCGGAATCGACGACGTCACCCATCCCTCCTCTCCTCCTCATTCGGTTGAATCCACTCTCGTCACCCTGCCTGATTCACGTCGTTTCCCCACTCCGTCGCATGATCAAATTCGTCACCGCACCCTGATGAATCTCTCTCTAGAATCCGGATATCCTCTGTCGAATTCGTTCCCGCGCCCTAATGAAATCCCTCCCCGAATTCCATTTCCAAATTCCCCTCCAAGTTTGATTCAATTGTATTCCGTTTCCAACTCAAACTTCCCATTCCTCTCCGACTTCAGTCCTTCGCCCCAGCAAAACCGCCCTCCTTCCCCTGCCCTACGGAATTCAATCCGCCTCTTCTCGGCGAACTCAATTCGCCGCGCCGTGGACGTCAAATCGCCACGCCGTGAAATTCCCTTCGTCGCGTCAGCCATCTCCGCCATTCCCCTACCGACTTCATTCCGATTCTCCAACCCGACGCCCCCATTTCCTACCAAATTCAATCTCGATAGCCTCTCCGATTCCTCACCAAATTCACCCTTGCCATCAGCTGATTCCCCTTCATCAACCTGTCGAATTCTTCCTTGCGCTCTAATTTCTCTCTCCATTGTCCCTACGGGCATTCCAAAATCCGTCACAACGCGGAATCCACTGCCTACGACGCCCAGCCATTCCCCAACCTCATGCTCTGCCGAATTCAATCCGCCACCCTCCTACGGAACAACCCCGTCGCTTTGCAGAATCCTGTTCTCCCTGCGGAATCTCTCTCCAACGCCCCGCAAAAGTTCAAGAACCTAACGCCTCACGGAATTCACCCCACTGACCGCGGAATTCCACACGGTGCCCCCCCTTCATACCGTTATTCAGGTAATCTTCCCCGGTCGCCAGCCCGAGTCTCGCCCGCACTACTACGTCCGCCCATTCCTCTCCTGACGACGACCTCGCGCGGTACCTGTTGGGGAATTTTGGTCTCCGCACGCCCATGGTCAACACTCGTGAATCCTTGGTCTGACCACCAGCGCCTGCGTGCGCGAAATTGCTTGCGTACACACCATACCACCCTGCACCAAGATTACGCCCGGATCCGCGACCGCCCGCGCTCCTACTCTGCCCGCTCTTGCCCGGATCACGCGTCTATGCTCTTGCCCGGATCAATCCGCACGCCTGTCCGAATCGATCCACGTTTGCGCTCTTGCCCGGATTGCTCCTGCGCGGACGTAGATCGATAAAGCATTTTATAACGCGCGTCCATGTGTCTTCATCTCGAGCGTCCATCTGCGATCCAACGGAGGGAAGTTAATGGTAACGGTTTGTGATCGACCGTTTTATCAGAGCCGTTGATCGGCTTAATCGGATGGTTACACCCAAATCCCCTATAAACTGAGATGTTCTTCCAATTTGTAAAGCATTTGAGAGCAATTCAATCAAATTGAACTGTTTAGACACCAAATCTCTTGAATCTCTTGATCCCAATCGCTTCTAGACTCAATTTTGCATCCACGGAGTGCTTAAGATCAAGATTTGGGCGAAAGACGATGAAGAAATTGACGCTTGAACTCCATGAATAGAAATTTTCAGATTTTGATGAATAGCCTTGATTCCGGCAATTAATTGGGTTAATCCAATGGCAATTGTGGTTAGTGGAAGCAGTTTTGCCTAATCTATCATTTATTAGTATTTAATTTCTATTTAGATTAGTAAGTTTGATTAATTTCATCTTCAATTTTGGTATTTTCATTCTTCCAATTTTCAGAAATTTCATCACACTTCAATCTTCAATTTCTCCGCGAAATCAAAGTCAAATTCAATGATTTTTGACTCCGTGGAATCGTCTTGAAGTTCTCTTTCATAATATATCATTTCCCCATTTTTTATCGTCGATTCATTGTCCGATTTGATCAAATTCGAAGAGATCAACAGAAATTTCCCTAATTCCCTTTGGATTCGACCCATGTTTACCATTATACCCCTCAATTCAAGATATTTTCATTAAATTGGTAAGTTTGGACTTTATTTTGACACAAGACCATGTGCAATTGATGACCTCGCGGTCTCGATTCATCACTTCCCTTCTTCGTTGATGATGAAGTCTTTGTCCTTGCAAAGAAGGGTGTTGAATAGCTTGGAAACTTTTGCAAAGTCTTGAATGAATCTGTGGTTGAAGCCAACGTGCTCGAGAAAGCTCCCCAAATCTCATACAGTACCTGGAAGATGAAGGTTTTGGATGACCTCTATCTTGGCCTTGTCCACCTCTAGTCCTTTTCCGGAGACGATATGCCCAAGCACTACTCCCTCTCGTACCATGAAGTGGGATTTCTCCTAGCTTAACACTAGTCGTTTCCTGACACAGACCTCAAAGATCTTGGTTATGTGAGCCATAAAGTTGTTGAAGTCATTTCCAAAGACGAAGAAATCGTCCATGAAAACTTATAAGCTGTCGCCAAGGAAGTCGGAGAAGATTTCCGTCATGCATCGTTGAAATGTCACGAGGGCGTTGCATAGTCCAAATGGCATGCATCTGAAGGCGATTGTGCCAAAAGGACACATGAACGACGTCTTCTCTTGATCATACGGATGAATCTCAATCTGGTTGTAGCCCAAATATCCGTCCAGGAAGCAGAAGTAACTTGATCCAATCAGTCGGTCCACGATTTGGTCGATGAATGGTAGAGGGAAGTGGTCCTTCTTCATTGCGGAGCTCACCTTCCGATAGTCGATGTAGACTCTCCATTTCGTCGGAAGGCATGTTTGGATCTCCTCGCCTTTCTTGTTCATCATGACCATTACTCCAGCTTTCTTCGGAACAACATGCACCGGACTCACCCATTGGCTATCGAATATGGGGTAAATAATTTTTGCGTTTAGACATTTAAGAATTTCTTCTTTCAAAACCTCACATACCTTCGGGTTGAGTTGTCTATGGGCCTCCCGAACGGGTCTTGACTCATCCTCTAGGAAGATGCGATAAGTGCATAGTGAAGGGTCCAATCCTTTAAGGTCCGCCAGAGTCCAACCAATTGCGTCTTCATCCCGCCTTAATACTTCCAGTAATTCTTCCTCCTACGTATATCCAACTTGGACGAAATAATCACCGGTTTGGCTTTCTCTTCATCAAGGAAGGCATACTTGAGTGTTGATGGGAGAGTCTTGAGCTCCAAGGTAGGCTCCTCCATTGGTAGCACTTCAAATCTTGCTTCCTCGTCGATCATCATCACTTCTTCTTTCCCATTGGTATGCAGGAGTCGATATCGTGCTCGTTAGAGAAGTCGATGGCGCCCAAGTCCTCAGAAGCTCGTGAAGGGTATTTCATAAGCTTGTTGATGTCGACCCACCTTGAGAATTACTTCTCCTTTCCCCCAATTTGTGACGGCTTTCGCGGTAGCTAGGAAGGGTCTTCCTAAGATGATCAGGGCTTGGCTAAGCTCCTTGGTCATTTTCATATCGACAACTAAGAAATCTACCATGAAATAGCAATATTCTATTCTCATGATTACATCTTCTACTACTCCATGTGGTTTCCTTACCGATCCATCTGATAAGCATAACTCTACTAAGAAAGGCTGCAACTCCCCTACATGATGACGGTCGAATATAGCTTTAGGGAGGATGTTAATACTAGCTCTGATATCTAGCATGGATCTAGTAAAGGATATTTCTCCAATTTTACTCATTATCATGGGTGCTCCTATATCTCTCTTTTTAATCGGTAGGGAATTCATCATGATTGAACTCATCGTTTCACTAAGTTGGATCTTTCTAGGGTTTCTATGAGGAGTGCATATACCTTTGAGAAATTTGGCATAGGATGGGATATACTTGATGGCATCTATTAAGGGAATGGTAATGGTTACCTTCTTAAAGGCTTCTAGTAGATGATCATCTTGGCTTTGGGGCGATTAAGTGCTTGAGGATAAGGCACATGAGGCTTGTATGTATCAGGGTTAGGTTCGGCCTTAGTTTGTTCTTCCTCATCCTCTAAATCGCTGTCGTGCTCAACGATATTTGGTGTATCTTCCATTATTAGGCCTTGGTGGATTGGATCATCCTTGTATGGATCCAGTAGGTATTTTCCACTTCGAATGCTCGATATCGCTAGTGTCTTTTCCACAGCCTCCTCGTCGACATGTACATGGTTGATGTTATGCGTCTGGCTCGATGAGGCCCCTTGATTCCTTGGGTTAGTTGTGGCCTGCGAGGATAATTGGTCGGTAAAAGTTACTTGCTTACCCTTCTTATTGGTCCTCAGTTGGACGTTCGTCTTGACAAAGTCCTGTATTTCATCCACGCATGAATTCATCAGCATCATTTTCTCCATCAATTGCGAGATTGCACCGAGGATCAGGTCAGATGCTGGTGCAGTCTCGCATGGAGCTTGTGTGTAAGCTTGCGGTTGTGATTGCGGGACGAATGACGATTGTCTTTGATTCGCGTAGGGTTTTTGATGTTGTTGCTGACCATTGTATGATGGAGGATAGGGTTGATCATTGTTCCTCCTAAATCATGCATGTTGCAAAGGATTGTTATTGAAAATAGGGGTATTATAATAATTCGGGTATGCACCTGGAAAATTCGATCGTCCCTGTTGAGTTAGTCCTCCTGATGGACCTTGTCTAAACATGTCATGCCCTTGGATCACCATTATGGGGCAATCTAATTCGATGTGGTCGAATCTTGAGCAATTGGTACACGGTGACGCTTCTTGGAGTGAGACGGGGGCGAGTCTTTTAGAACCGTTGCGGATGTTGAGTCGGTCAAGGAGGAGATGTTGCACTTCCGCCATTTTTTTATTCTTACTAGGAGCATTCCCATCTCCGCTAATTTTGCGTCGATCATTTGTCCCTATGGCATTGCACCTCTTCTGAATGGTTTAGCTGCATTGTGGTGGCTATTCTTCGTCACCGTCTCGATGAGTTCCATAGCTTTGTCTTTGTATTTGCTCATGAAGGTGCGCCACTTGCTTGCATCAAAAAGATATCTATCTTGCGGGCCTAACCTGTCATAAAATATTTGCGTTAATTCATGGTTGGACACTCCATTGTGTGGACACTCCCTAGTGAGGTCTCTAAGTCACTGCCATGCTTCATGAAAAGTTTCACTCGTTCCTAGGGTAAATTCGCAAATAGCTTTTCAAACGGAGGTGGTTTTCCCTATGGCATAGTTTTTCTAAGAAATTCCTCCTCCATCTCAGTCCAACTAGTGAATTATTTCCCTAATTTTAAGAACCAATCCTCGGCTCGGTCTCTAAGGGTAGCAGGAAAGAGTTTCATCTTCATTGTGTCGGGGGGGGGGGGACATTCTAAAGATGATTAATTTCACATACTTGGGATAGCTCATCTACAGGTCTATATGGGTCCTCAGAAGGTTTACCATGGAAGATAGGGAGCATACTCATAACATGGGAATCAATTCTAAAATTTGCCCATCTATTTAGGGGTGGGTGAATTCTTCTAACATGTCTTTGGAGGATGGGCCTAGCGCATTCACTAAGGTGTTTCCTTGCATTTCCCTCGTCGTTCTGGGTCATTTTTACTGGTTCTATTAGTTCTACGGTGGAAGAGGTCTCGGTAGTGTCGAGGGATCGCAAGGATCATTCAAAAAGATCTACATTTAAAGGATGATTATGTAATCTCCAGGTGGTCTGTCGTCTCATGGAAAGGTGGATCGAATATTTAGATGAATATAAATAGTAGATACTAAAATAAATTATCAAATAATGATGTCAATCGTACCTGAGTGTCGGTATCTATAAGAGTGAAGCCTTCTTAACTCAGATTTGAAGCAATGATCGCTTGTAATCCTTAGAAAAGGGGCGGAAATCACTTAATCTTATCGAATTAAGGAGCTTGAAGATTGATTTCTACTTCGGATCACTTAGTGTAGGATTGATATGAGTTAATTTTATTAAATAAAGAGAAAAATTCGAGTTGACCCAGTCAAAATTGACTAATTTCATCACAATTATCCCTTAATTCCCTGGCAGTGGCGCCATTTGATGAATCGAGAATGCAAGGTCGTTAAAAACACACGGTCAAGAGTCAATATAATATCCAAACTCACCAATTTTAAGATTAAATCACGAATTGAGAGGTCTATTAGAAAATTAGGGTCGAATCCACAGGGAATTAAAGTAATTTTTTATGATCTCTTCAAATTTGATCAAATTGGACGATGAAATGGTGATAGAAATTTGGCAATTTGATATTTTTAGAAAGAGGACTCGAAGACAAATCCACGGAATCAAAAATCATTGAATTTGGATCTGATTTCGTTGAGAAATCATTGACTAAACATAGGAGAATTTTCTGAAAATGAAAATCATGAAAAACAGAAATTGAAGATGAAATTGACTCAAATTACGATTTTAAAATGAAATCTAAAGCTATTTGAAGATAGATTAGGATGAAACACGATCTCGACGGGGACGGGACTGCGAGGTCGTCGATTTCACACGATCTCATGTCAAAAATAAAACCAAACTTACCAATTTTGGGAAATTAACTCGAATTGAGGGGTATAATGGTAAATAAGGGTTGAATCCACAGGGAGATAAGGTATTTTCGAGAGATCTTTCAGAAATGGATCAAATCAGACGATAAAGTGAGGTGAGAAATTAGGGAAACTGGTAGATTTAGAAAGATAACTCAAAGACGTATCCACAGAATCAAAAATCACTCGATTTGGATTAGTAATCGCGGAGAAATCAAAGAGCGAAGTGGGAAGAAATTTCCGAAAATCGGAAGAACATAAACCGAAATTGAAAATGAAATTAAACTAAATTATGATCCTAAATTACAAATTGATGATACACGACAATAGATTAGAGGGAAAACTTGTTATCTAACCCGAGATAGCGATCAAAACGATCCAATTGATCGCCGAATCGACGGCTATTCATTCCGAGATTTCAAACGTGAGCATCAATGTTCAAGAGACGAATTCTCCTTAATCGATCAATGAAATCTCACTTTTAATCACTCCGTGGACGCGGAATCGATTCTAGAAGAGATTATAAGCGAGAGATTCAAGGATGGAGGGGTGTAGATAGATCAATTTGATGAATACATCCGAGAATGTCTTAAAAAATCGAAGAACACATCGTTTTATAGGCGAATTGGGTGTAACCGTCCGATCGTCTTGATTAATGGCTCTGATGAAACGGTTCATCAAGAACCGTTACCGATAAGTCGCGGCCGTCCGATCGCGATCAAACGCGTGAGAGAAGGCCACGTGTTGATACGTTATAAAATGCGTGAAACGCCGTCCGTCGAATCTTCATCGAGCATTTGATATGCGTTTTGATGAAGCGATGAGTCCACTGATCGCGATTAATCTCGACCGTTATAACTCAATTGATGAACGGTCGAGATTAATCCTTCAAGCTTCACTTAAGTGGACTTTAACGCACGTGCGTTAATTCACGTCCACTGTATTAAGGCGCAATGATCTGTGTGCGTTCGATCCGACGCCTCGCGTTAATCCACGTCGCCTGAAATAGAAAAGAAAATTGGAACATAGTCCCACACCGTAAAAATAAAAGGAGGGAATCGGTTTAAGAGATGTGGCAGACGTGAGGGTTAATAATTATCTTCCGATAATAGGAAGACTTATATGTACTATAACCCTATATATTACGATTAAATATAAATAGTGCCCACGTGTCACCTCTGCGCCACACAGGCGCTCGCGTGGGCCCGCGTGGCTCTGCCACGTGGCCTTGCGTGCCACGTCGCACCCACGTGGGACCCGCGCAAAAATCAACCCCCTTTATAATCTTTTCTTAATTATTTTTAATAGATTTAAATCGAAAATAAATTCAGAAAATTCTAGAAAAATCCCTAAAAATTAGAAAAGTCATAACTTTCAAAATACAACTCCAAATTAATCCAGATTTTTTTCATTGGCTCTGAAATTCAATTATCTATCATTATAAAAAGTCAAAAATATTTAAATAACAAGAGATTTAATTTATATTTCAAAAATACATCCATTTCTTTAAGATTTTAACTTTAGAAAATTAAATGAATATTTATAAACATGATTTCTCTCATTATTTAACTTTAAAGACCACTTATACTCTCAAGTAAAGACAGGTTATAAAATCATTTATCTTTAATTCATCATAATTAACCCTAAATTAACGCATTTTGAGATTATAACATAAAATTGTATGAAATGATAGAAATGCACTCAAAGTATGATAACATGCATACAAGTGGAATGTTTTATGCCTTAATTTGCATTAATAATCATGTTTTATCATGTTAAGATTGCATGTTATCAATCTCTAATCCAACATTGCGCTTGAATTGATCCAATTACTCTCCGGAATCAAGGCTATTCATCAAAATTTAAAAAAACACGATCATGGAGTTCAAGCGTCGATTTCTTCCTCGTTGATCGTCAAAATCTCACTCTCAAGCACTCCGTGGATACAGAAATGAGTCTAGAGCGATTGGGGAGAAAGATATTCAAGTTATTTGGTGTCTAAATAGTTTGATTAAGTTGAATTGCCCTCGAATGCTTTACATCGTCGAAGAACACCTCAATTTATAGGCTAATTTGGGCTCCAAATTAATTCAAATTTTTTTCATTTCATCAGAAATCAAATTATCTATCATTCTATAAAAAAATTAATTGAATAAATAACAGGAGGTTTAATTTCTATTTCAAAAATACATTCATTTCTTTAAGATTTTAAAACTTAGAAAATTAAATGAATGTATATAAAATGATATCTCTCATTATTTAACTTTAAAAACTAATTATAATCTCAAGTAAATATGGTTTATAAAATTATTTATATTTAATTCATCATAATTAATCCTAAATTAATGTATTTTGAGATTATTATGATTTTTTATAGAATGATAGATAAACACTCATAAATATGATAACATGCATAGGAATGGAATCTTTTATGCCTTAATATGCATAAATAATCATGTATTATTATGTCTAAGTAGCATGTTATCAGTTATGAATGTTTTTTGTAGGCTTCTAGCATTGGCTAGTGATAACATGCATATTTAACTTGAAATACTATCATCTTTAATTGATATTTATGCTTAATTTATGTAATTGTGATTCATGTTATCATAGTTTTATGAATTTCCTCCATTGGCATGCCATTTTACTAAAGTCCATATTTTTGCATTCTTTAGGGTCAATTTTCTTCTGATCTTGATAAAGCTACTCAAAATCAATTGGCAAGAGGACAATGATTACCCGAATTGCTAAAACAATCGTTGTCCCTTCGTTGTTTTACAAAATTTTTCAAGGTCAAATAATTGGAAATTAACCATCTTTCTTGATTCTATTTCGACTTTAGTGGATGATTTAAAGAAGAGAATAGAAGAAGAGAATTATGGGATGAATCAAAATAGAACCTTAAAGGGTTGACTTAATATTATTCTGAATTTATCAATTTTTCTTTTTAAAATTTATATTTCAGGGGCATGGATTAAAGAAGAAGAAATTTGTGATCCAATGGAGAAAATTTGAGGCAAAAATGAGTTCTAGAAATGAAGTTATGAATTTTTAAAGATTAATAATTTTTTGGAATTTTTTATGATTTTTCAAGAATTTCTAGAGTTAAAAAATCGTAAAAAAGGGGGGTTTATGCGTTGACCCGTGCGGAGCTGACGTGGCATGATGCGAACATATGGCAGAGCCACGTGGGCTGACACTGACCCACGTGGGTGCCTACATGGTGCGAGGACGCTGACGAGGCTTATTGGGCCCACAAGTATCGGGGGCCTAGGTAAGAGGATAGGTGACGAGACAAAACTGAAAGGTCATCGATTTCACACGGTCTCATGTCAACAATAATACCAAATTTACCAATTTAAGGATTTAATAATGAATTGAGGGGTATAATGGTAAATAAGGGTCGAATCCACAGGGAAATAAGGTATTTTCGAGAGATCTTTTGGAATTTGATCAAATTGGACGATGAATTGAGGTGAGAAATTAGGGAAAATGGTAGATTTAGAAATATAACTCAAAGACGTATCCACATAATCAAAAATCACTCCATTTCGATTAGTAATCGCGGAGAAATCAAAGAGCGAAGTGGGATGAAATTTCCGAAAATTGGAAGAACATAAAGCGAAATTGAAAACAAAATTAAACTAAATTACGATCCTAAATTACAAATTGATGATACATGATGATAGATTAGAGGGAAAACACGATTTCTAACCCGAGATAGCGATCAAAATGATCCAATTAATCACCGGATCGAAGGTTATTCATTCCGAGATTTCGAACGCGAGCATCAGTGTTCAAGAGACGAATTCTCCTTAATCGATTAACGAAATCTCACTTTTAATCACTCCGTGGACGCGGAATCAAGTCTAGAAGAGATTAGAAGTGAGAGATTCAAGAATGGAGGGGTGTAGATAGATCAATTTGATGAATACATCCAAGCATGTGCATAATTCAGAGCCGTCAATCGCTTAAGTGAAATCTGATGGTCGCAATTTAATCACACACACGGCTGCTTGACGATGCTTCGATGAAGATCGAATGATAGAAATCAAGGAGAAAGTGGAGTCCGCGTCATGGGATCGTGCCCACTGATCGTGCGCGACGTGGCATCATCAGGGACGTCCATGCGTTCTTCAGTCAATCGGATGGCCCAGATTTTTCGCGATGAAATTCTCTATAAATTGATGTTCTCTCTTCTTAAAATAAAACTTTGATTGAAACGTGAAGAAATTAAGCATTTCTGGAGAAAAATCTTAAGTTCTTCGTGATTCTCTTGCATTCTAGACTCAATCGCACATGGATTGAGGCAAGTTAATCACAAAATATTACGAGAAAATGATTGGATTCGCCCCTTGAACACCGAAAGCACGATGATGAAGGAATTAGATAAACACGCTGCAATCAAAGCAATTTAAAGCTCAATCTTCGCGTCAATCAGGTTAGTAGTGTGATTCCTTCATAATCCTTACAATTTATATAGTTTAGATTAGATTTGGATAGGTAATTAGAGTTTAGAAAATCAAAAATTTCATCGTTTCGCCTAAATTTAATTGCGGATTTTTGCTGATTTCCGAACAATGATTTCTCCCTAATCTTAAGTCCAATTCGTTTGAAATTTTTCATTGGATTCCTTGTTCTATCAGCTTTATGTGGATATCTGATTTTGTTGATTTTTACCAAGGTTTGACCCTTCAATTTCTCGTTTGACCAACTGCTGTTCAAAATCCATCTGAATTTGGGTGTTGACTTTCGAGGGCAATTACTCCTAATATATAAGGTAAAATTTGATAATTTTGGTTTTTTTTGGAATCCTCTAATTCTAAGATTTCTATTCATATGTGATTTGCTCGATTTGGATATCATTTGGTAAGTCAACTTAATGATTTTGACCATTGTTCTAATTTAAAAATCAGATTTAGAAGATTTCAGTATAAATTTTTTGATACGTAAATTTACGCATTCAACGATTATATTTTTACGCGTATCAAACATGAAGTCCATGGAGATGATTATGTGATCAAGATGGGATCTTTCGCCCTCGTAATTTGAAGAGATTGCCTCAAGGAATGAGATGCGATGAAATCCTTGGCCAAGGTAGTGGAAATATCGGAGAAGAAGTTCCAGATGATTTTCTACATACATTAGTACTAACTGGAGTGACCGATTAGGGTTGGACAGTTGACTATACCCTAAGTCATTCATGAGTCTCGTGCGGATAAAGGATTATACATACATGGTAATCAATGACAGGAAGGTTAAATAAGTGAGTTCTTATATATTCCATATCTTCTAGTGTACGTGGTGTAGCTTGGCACCCAACGAGCTGGCAACTCAGCCTATCGATTGGGTTAAATCGATCCTTGGTTAATTAACCTATATGTTTATGTGGATAATTAATTAAGGTTGACCAATAAGTTATTATTTGTTCTATAGAGTTATTAACTAGTGAGATATACGGACCTTTTGATTTGACTTTCTCACACTCTCAGTTAGTGACCTCGCTTCGCCATTGTCCTTTAATATGTTGCCTCATGTCGCATCTCCCACGGGTCAACTCCTAGAGCTACGCATGTCACTCCCTACTCTCTTTCGGGCTGGTATGCCTCTTTGAAGTATTCGAGTCTCGTCAACGATCTACACACACTCCAAGTAGGTCTCTTATCCCCGATTTTGTGTGATCTTGCAAGGTAGTGAGCAAATACGCCTCAAGTTGACTTTTTGGTCAACTCCCTAGACTACTCCCGTCTACCACTAATTCACTAAGAAACTCCCCCTTACCCTCATGGGTAAGTACGACTCACCTTGAATCAACACAATGTATGACAATAACGCTAATTTTCCCTAGTTCCTAAATTAGAATCAAAAGATAAATAGATATGGAAAGAATGTTAAAACTAAACCAATGACAAAAGCTAACAAGTAGTAAACTAAGTATCAATGTGTAAGTTATATAAATAAATTAAAATAAATTAAAAGAACTCCATGAAGAACTTATTTGAATTATGAATTTGACTTTGACTTTTGCCTTTGGCTTGCCCTTTCACCTTTGACTTTAACTTTTGCCTTTGAAATTGATATTCAGCGTCTTCCCCTTGAATATATTAAGAAATCACACACAATAACACTAGCTACCCCTAGAATGATCCTCCAAAAATGCTTACTATGATCCGAATGCTTCTATATGATGAGTGGACAAATGAGATTATCACTTCCCTTGAAAATGCACACATTAATCTCACCTTGATGTGGTCTCGTAGAGTTTCTTACTAATCCTGAAATGGCTTATCAATGGCGTAATGACTTGTCGAGTAAATCTTAAATAGACTTCAATTCAAACTAAGAACGGATTTTATATAATGTTGAATAGATTTTCAATAAATACACTATAGGTAATGAATCAAACTTTAAAAACTTGAGGTAAATATAAATAGAATTTTGATAAGCAAAATAAGTTTCAAATTCAACTACAGTATACATTAAATGGGACTACCACAGATTCTAAATAAGAAGTTAAAGATTTTGACTAGGATTTTCAAAAACAATTTTTCTAAGCACACGACAGAATATATTATTTTTAAACAGAGCTTAAAAAAAATTAGGTCCACTGCAGATTTTACAACAAATTTTTTATTAAAAAATTTGTTTAAAAGAAAATAGAAAAACACAAATCTGAGAATTTAGAATAGTGATTTTAATTAATCAATTTTAGTTTAAAGGAAGTCAGACCAAGCAATATAGAAATAGAGAATGAAAATTTGAAAACCAGTGATCAATTCAGATGGAAGAGAATGATAAACAACTCAATCAATTTGAAACCGAGATTAATTGAAATCTAAACCAAAAATTGACACATCAAAAATTTTGAAATGAGAAGAATCAAATCACAAATCAGTTTAATCAAGCTGGAATTGGAAACCAAAAGGACATAAACTAAAGTCAAAATTGAGAGCACGATCCTAAGGAACACACAAACCAAAAAGAAAAAACACAAGGTTTTAGAAAGAAGAGAACTCATTGAAGAAAGCTCTCGTAGGGGAAGAGAGATTTCCAATGACAACACATATTAGAGAGAGCTATGAGAAGTCGTCGCCTCTTTGAGAGATCACTGAAGACCAAAATGTTATTAAAAAAATCGGCAGCAATGAGTTGGAGAGATTGCGGCGTACGACCCACGTCGCCACCAAGACACGATACCACGACGCTGGAGGAGCCCTCTTGCACGCGCAGATCTATCCACTTATCTTTATTTCTTTATTATGAACTTTTAACCCGCACGTGTTTAAGCGGGTCCTCGCTTATTTCTTCTCTCCCTTTTAGGCTTCCAAGTGGGTTCTTCCCTTTTTGGGATCCTATTCGTGAAGCCCATCCTTCTTTGTGAAGCTTATTTCTTTCTATGAGCATGTTAGGTGTGGGTTGTGGGCCTCAAGTAGGCCCTTTCCCCTCTCGGCCCATTATGGACTCTATAAGAGGGGAAGGGACCCCCCCCCCTCCCCCCACAAACCCTAGACGTCATTTGAAGAAAGAAAGGAGTGATCTCCCTCTCAAGTGGCTGCTCAAGGAAGGCCGGGGAAGGAGTCCAACCGCCGTCGCCGCCGCCGCGACGACCGCAACCACTCCTTGCCCAGGCCACGGTTCTTCTCCGCTGTCATTGTGACGCCGCCGCCGCCTCCAGACGGTTCTTCGTTGTCGAAACCACTGTTCTTCGTTGTCGCCGTCGCCGCAATCCTCTCCTCCAGTTCCACCTCCACCAGCATTCCCCTCCACGTTCTGCTCCCATCTCCTTCTCCCGACCTCCACTCCTCATTCCGGCCATCTTCCCGGTTCCCCGGCAAACCTCCCGAAACCCCTCCCGCTCACCCTCCTGCAACCCCCGGCCATCTTCCCGTCCTCCTCCGCCGAATCCCCTCCTCCTCTCCAGGCTCACCCACCTACAACCCCGGCCATCTTCCCGTCCTCCTCCGCCGAATCCCCTCCTCTCTTCCTGGATTCATCCTCTAGCCCCACCGCCCGTCCAATTCCTCCACTTGTGATCTTCCTTTCTCCGATCCAAACCCGCGCTGCCCAACCTACCCGAACCGTCTCTTCCCCCTTGCCCTCCCGCGAGACCTCTCCATCCATCCCGAATTCTGCAATTTCATTTCCTAAAAAAAATCCCCAAATCCCCATTTCCGAACGGAATCAATCCTCGCTCCTCCTCCCCGCCGAACGCCATTTGAATTTCCCTTTCCCCCATCCACGAATTCAATCTTCCGCTCATCCAAATCCCGACGTGAATCATCGCCGTTACCTTCCCTACCATATCCGGAAATTCTCTCAGCCCGATCACCCCCTCCTGCTCCCGAAATTCCCAGAACCTGTCCACAACTCCCGATCCTCCACTTCTCCATCCGCAGCCGAATTTTCGCCTGCTGAATTATCTCCCACTTGCGGTCCGTCTTGATTCCGTCCACCCGAACATCCACCCCACGAGGAGTTCTACATATGTTCAGACCTGCCCTCTCTAAATTCATATTCCCGACGACACCAAATTCCGTCCCGAATTCGCATTCACGAATTCCCTATCCGCGACGAGCCTGATCCCTACCAATCTCCTTCCTTCCAAAGTACCGACTCGATCCTTTCTCCCCCCCTCCCTATCGCGATTCCATACCCGCTCAGCCGCCCACGCCCTCCATTTCCCCACGCAAACTTCCCCTTCCCTCCCATCTCCGAAATTTCCGCACGACCATACCTCATCCACGAAACTCAGACCGAGAATCAATTCCGCACCCACACCCCTTCTCTCCCCCTGCCAAATTACCTCGCTTGATGATTCCCTCCCCCCTCCACTGAGTTCCGAAAATCACCACCGAAATTCGAGGAACTCTAAAATCGCCCCATTCCTTGTTCCGCCCGACTGAAGTCCGCGCGCTGACCTCGCCGACTGACACCTTCCCGACCGCCACAACCTCTCTCTCCCCCTCTCCGGAAGGTCTCCCTCGACGTCCACCCCGACTCCTCTGTCACCTCCCCTGTTGTATCCACCTGCGATCGCGCCTACCCATTTCCCAGCCACCGACGCCGCCATTGCCTGTCTGAATCCGCCTGCGCCCGGTAGTGCCAGACCCTGCGACGCAGAACCCCAAGTGTGCGATTATCCACCCTCTCGCCCGCCCAAGGCGTGCCCGCGATCTCCCTACAGCTTGCCGGCTCGCGCCCACCGGGTCAACTGACCGCCCAACTGGGGTTGACTTCCTCCCCCTCCCCTTTCTCTCTCTCTCCCTCAGTCGTTTGTACCTTCCCCTGTTCGTGTTGATCGTGACGCTCCCCCCCCCCCCCTACTCATCACCCCCTACTCACTTCACGGTTAGTGAGTATTCTCCAGTCATCCCCGTCCGAATTGTTCTTCGGTTCTTGGTGACACCCGCCCGGCCACCTTCTACTAACCGCTCGTGCCGCGTACGAACGACCGCCCTCGTCTCGACCGACCGGGCTCGCGCCCCGCAGGTTAGCTTCAACCCCTCATTTTAAAGTTTAATTACTTTTCGAAGTGTTTCCTTTACTCGTCTCCACTGTCGTCGGGCGACATAGGTAGGGTAGAGTGGTTATCGATTCGAGAATCTCCCCGCGTACGTCAGGTCTGGCACTGAGCGTGAGCTGCAGTCTCCTGTCTACTCCACGACGAGCGACTTCCACGCCTCCGAACGTGGATCGAGAGGATCTCACCCTACCCATCATCGCAAGTTTCCCCGGGTTACCCGGAGTCGACTTCGTTGACCGGCACGCCTACCTGCACTTAGGTTTAGGCTAGAGATTGTATTTAGGGTGTAGGACTTGCCTACCTGTAGGTTAGGTTTGAACGGCTATCCTTAGTCATCCTCAGATTCATTGATCAGGCACGAGGGTTTTCGCCACCGTGTCCTGCATCAAGAGATTTTTGCCCTAAGTTTGAGAGGAAGACTTCATCGTGAGAGAGAGAGTGTGTGTGTGTGTGTGTGTATGCGTGTCGGGAAGGGTTTATGGTTTTTGTTGTTGTTTTTTTTAATTCGGTACCTAAAAAAGAAGAAAAATAACTATCATAAGAATTAGAAAATAAATTAGAAAATTAAGATAGAGGTTAGTTTCGAATAAGCTTAAAAATAAGCTTTAAAATATAAAAAATAGAAAAGAGTAAGTCTAAATAAAAATTGAAATTAAAGAGAATAGGTGGACATTGATTAAATGATTGGTTAATCAATTTGAATATTGAGTAAATTAAAATTGTAATCAATTACAAAATTGGTAAAAAGAGAAAGTAAAATATAAATAAAATTAAAAATGGAGTTATAAAGCTTATTCTTCAAGGTGTTCGGGTTCTAGTGCCGATGCGGGTAGCTGCTTGAGCCGTCAATTCCTACAATCATAAATAAATACCTTCCTCAAACCATTTTGACTCAACTTAAATATATTTCATACTATCAATAAATCTAGGAGATAAATCATCAAACTCATGTCTAACTAGCAGATCCAACCATCTAGAGACTGTGTGGATATTGCTAGAGGCTAGATACTTGAATAGGTTCAAGAACTCCTTCAATGGAACCCTATAAGTATGATTTCTTATTCATACTAGATGATAGTAGCATCTGTTCTTGAAGCTTCATTATTTTGAATATTTGATTCAATCTATTCTGCTGCATTCGATGTTTTGATCAAAATTTTGAAAAATTTATCGACCTCAAAACCCAACAGAAGCTACAGATTTTCCAAGTAAGATGTCAAAGACACGCGTTGTTGTTTCAAGTTCATATCCCTAAAGGGGTGTTGAAAGTTTTGAAAAACTCATCATAGATCACACCATGTCCAACAAGTTAGGATTTCTCCTTTGTGACATAAATAAGAAACTAAAATGATGTTCATAACTATGCTGGGAACATAATGACTTTATTCTGAAGAAAAATAATCTATGAATGATTGCTTGAGGTTCACAACCCCTAGCCGCACAATGCCAACTCTTACGTAGTTTCCCATTCTCAGTTCCACGTTGCCCTTTCTCAACTTTCACTTACTTGTCAACCTTTGCAACTCATTACAGATGTGAAAAGTACATCTAGTATCTAATACTCGAGATGCATAATCTCTATAAGACAAGTAAATATCTATCATATAGATACCTGGAGTTACATTATGCTTTTGTTGAGCTTTCTCGTCGAGGTACCTTTTATAGTTCCTCTTAAATTGTCCTTTCACACCATAGTGAAAACAGGTTCCCTTGTCATCGTCGTCCTTCCTTGTCAAGTACCTTTCACCTACTTCTTCCCTTTGTGCCTCTTAGAGGCAGAGGCTAACTTCCTCTTCTTTTTTATCCCACCAACAATGAGGACTTAGGGATTTTCCTTCTGAAGGTTCCCCTCGACAATAGTAAGCATGTTCAACATCTGCGGGAAAGAGGTATGAATCTTGTTCATGTTAAAGTTAATAATGAACAGAGAAAAGGAGTCCGAAAGAGACTTAAAAAAAAGGTATGTGCTCATCTCAATGGGGAGTTCAACTCTGGGCACCGTCAACCTCTTGATCCACTCTGCTCAACAAAAAAACTCCATCATATTATCAGAAAGAATAATACTACTTGATCTAACTTATATAATGGGTATAGCTGATCATATAGCTATTAATGTGGAGACACTTGAGGATTGATAGTGGTTGCTCTTCGAAGAAATAGTTCACTGAATTGTTTTGTATGAATCTATGAATGATATTATGCTTGGTGGGATCAAGTAAGAATGATGCGTGCTATGTGAAGAACATGTTTACAAATGGGAGAAAATGAAGAAATTCTTAAAGATGTGCTCTCTATCGCCTAATGATGAGTAGATACTATATCAACAATATCAAATTTTCAAATAACTTAGATCCATCTTTGCTTAAAAAGAAAATTTTTATATCAACGAATCTTTTTTTTATAAATATCTCAAGATATCAAAAAAATTATATCAACAAATTTTTATAAGCCTCAAATATCTCAAGATATAAGAATGGCCTATGGTGGGATATTGGTGAAAGGCTATATTTTTGTTCTTTCCATTAGTTATTTGATGTGGTTTCATCTATGGAGCCTGTTGAGAAGCTCATGGAAAGTGAGCAAACAAAGTCGAGAGCCCCTCAAACTATCCCAAATATGATGGTAGAAAATTTGAGGAAAATAATAGTTAGCCCAGATAAATTAATCATTCTAATTCATACAACTTGAGGTATAATGACTCAACTCAGGCTCATATGGTTTCTACTACTAGACATAACCCTTGTGCTTACATTACAGTCGTAGAATGTTCTCATTGTAATGTAGAGGGCCAAAAATCTAACATGTGAAATTTTGATGAAGAAGCTCCGCTTGAAGAAAATGAAGATTATGTTAAAAAAAGGGACTCGTAAGGAAAATCATTAGTCCGTTGTGCTCTCTCTCTCTCTCTCTCTCTCTCTCTCTCTCACGTTCAAAATGGCTCCATGGTTTAGCGTTACCCTCGTTCAAAATGGCCTCATAATTGATAAGCGGCCGAAGTCCATTCTCCACAGCAACCCTTCCGCTGAGGGGCCACATCAATCATCTGTCCTGCATGAGCCGACCATTGCGTAGCTAATGTCTCCTTATCACCGCCCGCCCTGCTCTCCTGTGGCTGTAAATTCTTCGCCGGCGACGCGACGGCGCCGTCCAAATAACCCGTGGACGGCGGCGAGCCGCCGTGTCACGCTAATATGACAATCATCTCTACGTGTCATCTATCCAGTGGCCCACTAATCGACGCTTCTTCGATAACAATATGGCCTGTCCGACGGGGCCATCTCCCACCGGCCTGACGCCCGAACGTGAAGGTCTGACGGCGAAGTCACGTGGCGCCGTTGAGTCCACGGAGTCTCTTGTCCGAGCTGTCACTATCGCTAGCTTCGGAGTTCCTCGACCTTTTCTGAGCGTAGAGCATTTCAATAACATCCTGCTCCGGTAGCGACCCGACCTGGCGGTAACGGCGTTTACGACGTGGTGCTGCCAGGGTAACGGCGTTTACGACGGCGTTTTGTAGCGGATTATGACTGGTGCTGCCGTTACGTATAAGCATGTGGTCCCAGCACGTGGTGCAATAATTCTGGCGCACCTGGCATCGCGCGAACGGTCGACTCAGCGGTCCCCACGGACTACGGCCACTGAAGCTACGGTTACCTTATCTCCTGCCGGCAATACAAAAGTAAGAAAACCAGCGTTGGAGGGGGGTGACGGTATCACGCTGGACTTGCCGCGTCTTTAAAAAAAAATAAAAACTAAAGGAAGAAAGAATATTTTCCTTCTACGTGGCACTCTCGAGCTCGCTATTTAAAACGGCAGATGTGTTGAGATTAGACTGCGTGCCAGAGGAAGCTGACTCAGAGAAACTGAGAGCAAGAGAGACGAGAGATGGCCGAGGGAAAGGAAGAGGACGTGAGACTGGGGGCGAACAAGTTCGACGAGAGGCAGCCGATAGGCACGGCGGCGCAAGACAAGGACTACGTGGAGCCGCCTCCGGCACCGCTGTTCGAGCCCGGAGAGCTCAAGTCATGGTCCTTTTACAGAGCGGGCATCGCAGAGTTCATGGCCACCTTCCTCTTCCTCTACATAACTATCCTCACAGTGATGGGGGTTCAGAGAGGGTCGCCTTGTAAGACGGTGGGCACCCAGGGCATAGCCTGGGCTTTTGGTGGCACCATCTTCGCCCTTGTTTACTGTACTGCTGGAATCTCCGGTGCGTCACTGTTCCAGGGTTCCTCTTTTAATAGCAGCAGCAGAAGATGATTGGAGGAGGTTCATCGTTTGATCTTTGTTGCAGGCGGGCACATAAATCCAGCGGTAACTTTCGGCCTGCTGCTGGCGAGGAAGCTGTCGTTGACTAGGGCGGTCTTCTACATCGTGATGCAATGTCTCGGCGCCATCTGCGGCGCAGGAGTCGTGAAGGGCTTCCAGAAATCAGAGTACCAGATGCTCGGCGGCGGCGCGAACGTCGTCAACGGCGGCTACACCAAAGGCAGCGGACTCGGAGCGGAGATTATCGGCACTTTCGTCCTCGTGTACACCGTCTTCTCCGCCACCGATGCGAAGCGCAACGCACGCGACTCCCATGTTCCGGTGCTGGCGCCGCTGCCCATCGGCTTCGCGGTGTTCTTGGTTCATCTGGCCACCATCCCCATCACCGGAACCGGCATCAATCCGGCGAGGAGTTTGGGTGCGGCCATCATCTACAACAAGGAGCGAGGATGGAATGACCACGTGAGCCCCTCTCTTTTGCTCGCTTATTTTCTCTCTATCTAGAATCTTTCCTTTTGACTGAAATTCCCTCTGTTATTCGTGCAGTGGATTTTCTGGGTCGGCCCTTTAATTGGAGCTGGGCTGGCGGCCATCTACCACCAGATCGTCATCAGGGCTATCCCGTTTAAGTCCAGGTCCTAGAAGAAGAAGAGGAGTGTTCGAAGCGACATGGGCGCTCCTGTTCTTTCATGTTCATGTGGATGTGTATTGGCTGTGAACAACTGTTGCTTGTACTATCTTTTCTCCCCTGTTTTTCTTATCCACTCTGCTCTCTCTCATTCGTGAACAATCGTTATCTCATCTCTGAGCCGTTCGATGGTCCTCTCTCTCTCTCTCACGATCAGAGTCTCAATATCTCTCTTCACTACGACGGAGACCTTGCGGGTTGAGCTTATCCTCGTTGCGTCTGCAACGAGGGAGGTGCGTCGGCCCGCCAAGTACAAAGTGACATGCCCCACCACTCTGCAAAGGAAAAAATTTGGACAGCTGGCAGAGAGACTGAACTCGGTAATCCTAATGCCTCTCCGCCGTCCGATCTGTTTTTGTGGGAGTGAAGCTGTATTTATACGCAAACATTCATCGGAAAGCGAGAGGATAAACTTTCGTGGGAGGCCCAGACAGCGACACGACATTCATGCCCATGTGATATACCTGTGATGACATAACGTAGTTGGGCCGGCCCAAAACAATGATTGTTCGGCCCAGACGGGATCCCGTAGGAAGAAGATTTCTTATCCGTGTTCGAATCGAGCGCAGGGCTTCGTAACGGTCGAAGACTTGTCCGTAAGATAATGAGCCCACCCGCCACGATTCATGAATTGGGCTAAAAAGAAAGAGAAGGTTCATATTAACTAATAAAAGATGGGAGCCCAATAAAGTAGGGGGGGGGGGTCCCACGCAGTATGGCTATTGAATGAAAATAGAGGCAATCTTAAACTCTCAACAACTCTGGCGTCTCCAGACCACCTACCCCGTAATGAATCCCGTCGTGGGCCCCGCGGAGGGATCAGGGTGAGGCGCGATAGGGAAGCCAGTCCATCAGATTCTGGCCCAACAACCATTCCTTTCTCGTTTACCCCCCCCCCACGCGAGTGATGTGTCCGGGGCTTTTCAACTTTCACCTCCCTCTCTCCGAAGCTAACGGGGTGGGTTGAACTCGATGAATTGGGCAAGATGGGTACCCAGGAATTTACGTGTATATATATACATGGAAGGGGAGGACACGGTCGTGCATGTTTGATAGAGGAACGAGCGGCGCCGCGGGAGGGGAGAGATGGGGGCGATCCACGGATTCAAACCGGTAGAGATGTGCAGCTCCGAGGGGAGATCCACCCAGACGGTAGCCGCAGATCTAGACGGCACGCTGCTCATCTCCCGCAGCGCCTTCCCCTACTACATGCTGGTCGCGCTCGAAGCGGGCAGTGTCCTCCGCGCTCTGCTGCTTCTCGTCACTTTCCCGCTCGTCGTCCTCGTCTACCTCTGCTTCTCTGAGTCAGTAGCAGTGCAGATGCTCATATTCGTCTCCTTCGCGGGTCTCAAAGTTCGCGACATAGAGACGGCGGCCCGCTCTGTGCTGCCGAGGTTCTACTCCGAGGACGTTCATCCCGAGGGATGGCGCGTTTTCAACGCCTTCGGGCGGCGGATCATCGTCACGGCCAGTCCCCGGATAATGGTCGAGCCGTTCGTGAAGAATTTTCTCGGCGCGGATGAGGTTCTCGGGACGGAGATCCACGTCACTAAGTCTGGGCGCGCCACCGGGCTAGTCAAGTCGCCGGGCATCCTCGTCGGAGAGTCCAAGGCCAAGGTGCTTAGAAAAGAACTCGGGGACAACCTCCCGGAAGTGGGACTAGGCGACCGAGAGACCGACTTCGACTTCATGTCCATTTGCAAGGTCTGGTCTTTATCCTGTCTCTCTCTCTATCTTGCTCCTTCACGCAAAATCCAGTAGACAGTAGCTTTGCGTTCTCTTTCTGAGTCTACCAGCTCTGTCTCTGCCCTATCGCGAACCTCGCCGGCGGCTTTTCTATTCAATGGACGCGCTACAGCTGCGACGGTGCAGGAGGACAACCTTCATTTCTCTGCGAGCAGGAGCATGTGTTCGATTTAATGCCTGCCGGAAGTAGGAATCTCCGAGAACGAGATAGATATACCGCACAGACTTACGCTAGAGAGAGAGAGTGCATTTATGTAATCATCGCTGTTTCTGCTTTCAGGAGGGGTACGTGGTGCCGGCTGGGAAATGGAGAGCGGTACCGCGGAGCGATTTGCTCAGCCCGGTGATCCTCCACGACGGGCGGCTGGTGCAGCGGCCGACGCCGTTGGTTGCACTAATGACGTTCCTCTGGATGCCCGTCGGGTTTGCTCTGGCTCTCGTCCGCGTCTACTTCAATATTCCGCTGCCGGAGCGCATCGTTTACTACAACTACAAGATTATGGGCATCAAGCTCGTCATCAAGGGCACCCCGCCGTCGCCGCCGCAGAAGGGGCATCCCGGCGTGCTCTTCGTCTGCAACCACCGCTCCGTGCTCGATCCCGTCGTCACGGCCGTCGCGCTCGGGCGGAAGATCAGCTGCGTCACCTACAGCATCAGCAAGTTCTCCGAGCTCATCTCCCCCATCAGCCGTTGCGCTCTCGAGAGAGCGACAAGGACGCCGCCAACATCCGCAGACTTCTCGAAGAAGGCGATCTGGTTATCTGCCCGGAGGGCACTGACGTGCCGGGAACCGTTTCTCCTCCGGTTCAGCGCGCTGTTCGCGGAGCTGACTGATAGGATAGTCCCCGTGGCGATCAACACCAAGCAGAGCATGTTCCACGGGACGACGGTGAGGGGGCACAAGCTGTTGGATCCCTACTTCTTCTTCATGAACCCAAGGCCTACCTACGAGATCACGTTCATGAACCAGCTCCCCATCGAGCTCACTTGCGCCGGCGGCAAATCTGCCATTGAAGTGGCCAACTACATCCAGCGGGTGCTGGCTGGAACCCTAGGGTTCGAGTGCACTAATTTCACTCGCAGGGACAAGTACGGAATGCTCGCCGGCACCGACGGCCGCGTCTCCTCGATGAAGAGGAACAAGGAAGATACCGGGGAGCAACCGGAGAAAGCCGGGAAATGACTGGTCAAACCGAAGTGAGAGCCGATCCATTTTTCTTTGCTTTCGTTCTTAGGAAATGAGGCAGACCCTTGCGAGTCGGGTTTCCCATTTGGTCATGCCTTTTCCGATGCCTTGATCATTAAACTAATATTTTCTTCGCCCGATTTCTCCGCAGTTTATTAATTTGATTGCGAGAAATGATATAATTATGTGACCGCACTGTTCTCATGCACGATAGATGTGGCCCTCTGCTCCGTCCGTCGTTTAGGAAGAGAGAGAGAACGCGGCTAAAACTTAAATGACATGGTCCACTCTGGTTGGTAAGGCTGCTCAACCCCCAAATCCTCGTGTGCCTCGCTCTCTCTCACTCCGTCCTTTATCTCTCTCTCTATCTCTGCCTTGTTTCTTTCACGTTTCCTCTTCGAACGGCTGTTCAGCCAACAATCGTGCCCACCGCTCAGTCGGAGTGGGCCCTCTGCCGAGAGATCGCCCACTTGTCGTAGTCGCCGCTGCTTCGTACGCCAAAGGTCAACGTTATCAAAAGTCAAAGTTCGGCAACCGTCGGCCTCCTACGCAGGCCCTCGACGTCAACATTTAATTGACGTAGGTTCAACGAAGGATAAGAAATCGGTAAGTCAAAGGTGAATGGTGATTACACGCGAAGGATAAGATGAACGGTGGAGATGCAGCGGAGGTCTTCTGACCTAACTTTGCGGATGAGGAATATCTATTAATTGCTGGGGCCTTGCGGCGACAGGGTAAATGCGGATGCCGCTACACCGAAACGGGCCCGCCCGGACTCCAGTTTACCGCTGAAAGGACCCAAAATTGAATAAAGCATGTGAAAGAGGAATTAATACGTGGGCGGCTCGGATCAGGTCCGGTTAATTTGGAGCCCTTCGGTGCGCACGGCCAGCTCATCTTTAACAGTCGGTCCCCTCCAGCCACGTGAACTCATCGCTGCAAGTTGCAACTCCCATCTCTGGCAGCCCATTAACTCTCTGGCGGCGTGGGCCCGGCCCATTCTGTTTGCCCCTCTGGGCGACAAGCCACGGATGTTGTGAGAACCAAGAGAGGGGGGGGGGGGGGGGGGGGGACTAGGGATGTGCAAAAGCGTTAGTCAACAAGCAGGAATCTGCTCGGACATGAAGGAACGCATACAAAAAGAGCGACGGCGTTTGCTTCGTGAAAATACCTCAATTAAATCTATCTTAAAAATATAACTTTAATGGATTATAAAATAAAGATAATAAAATATTAAATAATTCAATCATCTTACGTCACATAAGTCCCACCAACAAAATATTAAAGAACTAAGCTGAAATATATGAATGTTGACTAATCATGGCAAAAAAATCAAAATTTGAAAGGTATTTCTAGAAATTATAGAATTCGTAGTGCTGTAATCATGGGTTAATCAATTTAGCTAACAATGAAAAATATAATTAATATGGACGCTAAAACAAATGCACTGAAGTGTTCAAGATACACTTCATATGCATATGTCACATGTATTGTGATATAGGCTGATTCGAAAATTTCAATGATGATGAATGTCAACAAGAA